>CAJQZN010015360.1:0-13000 GCA_907164685.1 Colias eurytheme | reverse complement strand
GTAGACTACCATAGTAAAAACCGTCTCAGACAAGGAGAGAGTATAATTAATTGAAAACAAAGAATGTTATCTGACTTTGAATAAGAAATACGTTCTTGGTTTTAAAATAATTGTTAACTCTACAATGAAATGAAGTAACAAATTGAATAAACCTTACACAATAAAAATATAACAAAATCCATGTAACTAAGAAATTTTCAGAGGCCTTTCAGACCTTTGGGTATAAAATTAAAAATGTTAAGCTTGAATTCTACTTTGAAAATACATAATATTAGTTCTGTCTCGAAGTACCTAACTATTATAAGTTGTTCTCGTGTCCAAATAAAAAAAGAATCTGATTATATTTACAAAAATCAATATTTTTTCTTATTTTTTGCTATAAATTGCAGCCTCTGTCCTTCCCTACTCTGTACAGCAGAAGTGCGAATGGGGCCAACACTTGTATCAAGTGCCCCTACAGTTAGCGCGGCATGCTCCCAGTTAATTCTGCCATAGCTTCGAGGAGAGAATACCTTCGATAATACTAATAAGTCATAACCTTTATGCCTCCTCATTCAGGGTATATCTAAGATATTATCTTCTATAAAGAAGGGAGGAGTTTCTGAGAAAGATAAAGAAAATATGTACCTTATTGGTTTTTGATTAGATTTCTTCTAGGTGTGAAAATTTCGCGATTTCCCGGTTTCTGAATTGAGTATGCGACGTTAAGAATGTCTAAAAAAAACTAAAGTGCAAATTACATTATTTATTTGATTTATGGTTTCTCAAACCTTAATAATAGTATGTATTATTATAATAGATTTAACCCACAAATTTTAATCTCTATCACATATTTTTATATTATATTTTTTTTTTCGTATTGAAAGTTCTATCTATTAAAATTATTTTCAGCATTTAATGATAATGTGAAATTCTGCAATTCATATTTATATCTAGTTTTGCAATTCGTAGCGGTGACCCTAATTGATGGACACAATGACGATTAGATTTCCTAAAAGAAAATGAATATTAATTATTGGTTTGTTTTGGTTCTAATTTATCATCTATTACTACAGGTTGTATTGAATAACTAATAAGAAATATGCTTTGATGTACAAGGCTTGATCGAATTTTACTTATCTCGTTTAAAACAGCACTTGCCAAATTCTCATTAATAATAATCAGTCCATTAGCAAGATAAAACTAAATCAAGTCCAAACAAAAGGCTATATTGAAATTATATTCGATCAACATTCATACATAATAATAATCTCATAATTACGATCAACAGAAACTCCCTCGAAACTAAAACAAAGCTTTGTAATAATTAAACTCTGCTTTCATATTTTATTATAGTAACCTTTTGTTGAAACAAAAGATTATGACAGACAATGGGGTAGCGTTTACCTGCGCCCCACAATTGTTATGGAAAATCAAAATTTCATCATAATATTGTTAATAGTTTAACATTTTGGAAGTATGTCAGTGTAAGCATGTTAAATGAAGATTTTTGATGCAGATTGTGGAAATCGATTGTGTCGATTAGCGCACTTTCAATTGTTACTAATTTATTATAGTAAACTTAAGAGAATGATTATCATTAGTATTCAGTCGAAACCAATCTTTACGTAAAAAGGTGTCTGTTAAGGCAAATATAGCGAGATAACAGTGCGTGTGAGCAACAAACTTGGTCAAAATATTATTTAATAAAGCTTATTCTTCATTCAAGTAAGGATAATACATATTAAAAAGAGCGTGTGTGCCGAGCACATGTATCAGAAGTGAAACTTTGGCAAGATTCAAATATACCAAAATCGTCACCTTACTCCATGACGTGACGGTACTGCCATGACGCGATCTTGAAATTTAACTCTCAACGCGTCTCAAGAAGTTTAATTTAAAAAAATACTACGGAAAGCTATACATTATTTTCGAGAATGTTACCTCGAAATTAAAAATGATACACGTGTACCCCAACCATGACATGAGTACAAAATACCAATTCGATCACAAAAGTATGCACTATTCGAACGATTTTGCGCATTACGTTGTTGTTTGCTTCCGTAACCTTTTAATATTTATTATTTGCTGAAAATTAACAGCAGTAGTGCGACATAACCACAGGTATAATTATCGGACATTTGTAGGTGGCAGCACGACCGCAAATTTAGCTTGGAACAATGGCTATTTGCATAAAAACACAGGCGCATGACTTTTCAAAATTACCAAGTGGTTAGCGTAATGATGTCAGATTTAGATAATGAAAATATTTAAAATGTTTGTTTTTATCAGCTTGGTTATGTTAAAAAATGTACTGGAAACATTGCATTTATTCATTAAGACAAAAAAAAAACACGATATAATTTGTTTTTATAACATACTCTTCTAATGTTGATTGTAAATGAAACTATCAATACAAAATAAAATAAGTTATAAATTAAAAAGTTGATACCAAAACTATTGCTCCAACCTAGTATCTACTCTGTGCTCCAACAAACAATATATGGTTTCGATTACAACAGTCCTGTTAATCTCTATTAATTCAAACGTATTTGAATTAATTAATATCTACAATACACGGGATACAAGGCGCGTACATTTAAAATGTACAAAGGGAAAAATTTAATAGGAACATAGAATTAACCTATTTCACATTGGCCGAAACAAAACAATGAAAAACGGATTTCACTGACCCCATTTAGTTTGGTTAGGTCAGGTTTGGCTTAGCTTGAATTTGTTGCTGTGTAATGATCCATTTTACTTTGCTTTTCCTGAAATCTGCTAATGATGTTAGCGTTAATAGATTCCGACTTCCGATGTGACTACCTTGCTGCTTTATTGTTTACTATTTCAACTGGAATGCTCCGAAATAGAACCTGTATAAGAACATTAGACATATAAGATGCATTAGCTGAACCGGAAAATGTCTGATGTATTATCCTAATATACGCGGAGACAAATCCAACAATCTTAAAATCATTTACGTCTGTTCAGTACCCACGTATAAATTTGTAAGAAAATTAGAGTATAGGTATTTAATAAAATTTACCTTTGTTAAGATCATTATAAATCAGATTCATACTAGTAGTAATTTCAAACATTTTACTTCAAATAATACGGATACATTATAATATTATCTCTTATCATCTGCTTAAAACGTTCCCTGCAGAGGAGCTTCTATCAAGATTAACCGTCAGAACTGACATTTGGTTACGGGATCATTACATTTCTATGTTTAAATATAGAAACCTAGATAAGCCTTTACAAAAATAATAAATGATTTTATCTTTATCTCTTTTACTCTTTCGCAATTAAGTGCGAGAGGAAGAGTGTGTTAATTTAAACAATTAATAAAGTTACATGTGACGTAATAAATGTGTCATGTCGTAATAATAAAGCAGTCTCTGGGATGATTTCGATTAAATTAAATCACGTTAATATTTAAACCGCGTAAACGTTTTATAAAATTATATATAACTACGCATTAACTATTTATCGTCGAGTGGGATAAAACAAAATGCCTATATACCTCTCTCTAAACTAGAATACAGGGTTACAGGAAAAGTCGACCTAGATCCGTTAAGGGCGTGTAGTACATATCATTCCTGAATGATTTCACTATGGAACCCCCCATCCTAAACTTAACCGTTTTCGAGATATTCGAGTTTTAATTTTTTTTATGAAAATGCCCATTTTTTCGGCTATTCAATTGAATATTTTGAATTTTTTTGACTCTTAAGATTATTTTTTTGGTTTTTTACATGAAGAATGAGATGCTTAATGACCTCAATGACTAAAATTGCACGTAAGTTAACTAAATAGGTTAAATGTATATAAGGTGTATAATGATTGATGTAAGTTTACAAGAAATGTAGGTAATCGTACAAAGTAATTTCGTTTCTTAAGTCTTCTTTCAAAGAATTTGATTGAAATACAAGCAATAATGGCTAAAAGATCTTACTGAATTTCAAGGCCAAGTCCTTGAGAATTAGTGAGGAAAAAACATCACTCGCAATTTATCTTTTCGCGTAGCCTATTTTACTCTCGTAGGCAATGAATGACCAAAACCTTTTTAGTATATAGGAAACATTAATTTAAAACCTGACAAAATGTATCTTTTATTTATAGAAAAACTAGATTAAGTACAGAAAGAAAAATTAATATTACAGAAGTTGAAATCGATAACGTATGAAACATCTTTATTCAGGTACCTGTGTTCTATGGAAATATTAAACCATTGAAAATATGATTACATAATAATTGCCAATTTATTCACATGCATATAATCGTTTATATTTTCCTTACATTAACAGTAATCAACAAAGGACTTGAGCAAAGCATTAATTTCGAAGCTGTAGATGGAACAAGGTACAGTCAGTAATGATAATAATTATTATAAACAAGGATGTTAGATGGTACGCAATTCTTACAAGGAAATGTCAGTCTTAATTGTAAGACGATTAAGTGGAGATTCCTTTGTAGAGCAAGTTGGAATTAGTTTAGGTTCGGTAGTCACCAAACTCGCCAACATGCTTCCGAAGGGTGGACACTTAAATTATTGACTTCAGCTCAATTTCACTTTGCATAATTAAGGTATCTTCTTTGTTTTTGTCGGGTAAGCGTATATAAATGCGTGTATAATAATAATAATGAAATGGAAACCTATAAAAATCATCCCTGTATGTGTACTGACCAAGACTTATAGACTATGCCAAACTTTATGGAAACTGTTTTAATGATTTAATCGTATAGACACAACCACATTAATACAAGATCAGAACAATTACCACGTCCTTAATGATCCCACTTCAATCAAACAATTTCTCATATACATACAAAGAACTATTCATTATCCTCGGCTTATGTAATCCGTGCGCTAGGAGCAGCTCCATAGCATTTAATCGAATTAGTCGCGGTTCGAACGATACGTAGTGTCGCCACAAGTAGCGTGTACCAATTTCACGGGAGCGATTGCTAAACCCTAATTATGTTCGCAAACATCGACTTCAGCTAAGTCTGTAATGATGGTTATAAGGAACTCCTTAGCGAGCGATGTCTCATTAATAACTATTAATGAGACATCGCTTGTGGATCCTGAAAGATTAGGTGCTAGCAATAACTCAGGATTTATGTTCTCTGGATCAATACTAGACTTCAAATTTGAGAAGTTTGAGTTAGAGTTGTCTTAAATCTTGTATTTATATTGATTCCTCCTCCTCTGCAGTAATGAATCAAACTTGTATAGTCAAAGTAAACCATCAGGATAAATACCAACTGCTTTTATGAAGAAAATAAAAACTCAACATAAACCATAATTATTGTACCGATTACATAAGGAACAATTCACACCACAATCAAGACGTTATCGAACGGGAAATAGAAAACAGTTTAATCTGATATACATTCTAAATTTTCTACAAATAGAACCACAGCCCGCAACTAATCAAGTATCGGGCGGTGGGCCGTCGATTAAACGAATTTCCACACCATCGACTTGGTAAGCCACTTTTACAGGCAACGTGACTAATTCCCCAGGTATAAGATCGATAATGGCCTGTGCCTTTTATGTTTATCTTTATCTACTTGTGTTCATCCTTATGCAATAATTTTTTTACTAAATTCAAACTTTTTAATTCAGTTTTCTGTCTCAGTGTTCTCTACTTCTTAGTCTACTACAAGTAGCAAAAAAGTAGAAAATTTTCAGACGTCAAGGAGTCTAGTAAATTTAAATACATTGACATATTTTGAATGTGATGCTGTCTATCTGTTTGTCATTACATTTATTATGGAAGTAAATATAAATAAAAGACGACATTGAACCTGGTGTTTTTGAATCATTCCGTATGCAGATAACGAGGACGCAATATTAACGAGAACACATTTTCGCAAAGCTAGAACCAACATAATATTTTTTAGCAATAAAAAAGAAAATATACCTATTTCCGCATAAAGAAAATGAACACATTAGCAACAAATTACCTTGTATTTCTAGCTACGTGTAACCTACTTCCTTGAAATAGAGTCATTATCAACACAGAACATAGCTATATTCGATGTGAAGCCAAGATTGATGGGCGGGCTTCAGCTGCCCATTTCATTCACTGGATACAAATGGCTAACATGTTCTGTAAAACGGATTGGCTGTGAAGGTATTCAGCCTATTAAACGTTTCTAACCTAAATCCTGGCGAGTCGATTTTGATGGCTCACTGGGAACTGTGTTATTGTGTTGTGTTCAATTGAAAGTTGCGATTCGTCAATACGTAAATGCCTGTAGACTGTTTCACGTATAAAAAGTGCAGAGGGAAGTCCTGTGTGGTGGACTTTTGAGCTCAAATCGTGTAAAGAGCTTTAGGTGAAATAGTATTAAGCTAATGTTTTTTTAACTGATATCAATTTTGTATTGAGTCATATCCGATTAAGAATGAATAGGACATGCAAACAATTTTTTGCGGGTTCACAGATAAGTATAAAAATAAAAGTAATTTGATGGTTATGAATAATATTCAATTATTATATCCGGATTAAAACATTAATTACTGAGATAAAGATTTTTACAATAAAACAAAATCAGTTTCCGTAACATTAAATCCTAATTAGTTATAATGAGCTGCACGGACCTTGCTCACCTCAGTTTTAGGACCTCTATTATGTAACTAATACGTATAATGGGTCACTCAAATTGCTCTTTAGGTATAATAATTAGGTATAAAGCCATTTAAGGTCATTCATGTCATCGAAGTGGCTATTGTTGTTATTAAGCATGTAGTTCCTGTTGTGACATCACAAGTTTGGAATGATAATGTTGTAGTTTATGTATGAAGGATATAAGCATATAATTAGTATGAAAACTTATTGTTGAATAAAAGAACACGTTTTATACTTAGGTATCTACACAAATAATCTTACGCATATATTTCATTTTTATTTAGAATTTGCTTAAAACATTTGAAAAACTAATTTAATTTATAACTTAACGTCAAAGGTATTCTATTATATTTATATTTTATATCCATTATATCTATTTATATTTAAATAAGAGCCGATTTTTCAATGCTTGGTTAAAACTTACCCGTCCAATAAAGTATTACACGATAATATTAAAATGTCACGTAAACTGTCAAATACGGGCAATTAGAATACCAAAACCAATTGAAAAATCAGCCCTAAAATGCGCTATCATATTCTTTCAAATGCGGTAGAAAAATAAACTCAAGAGCATTTCATCTTACGGAATAGATAAGATAAAATATTGCAAACAAAATCCTTGGTTTTTCTGCTACTGTATCAGTCAGTCAATCAGTCAATTCAACAACGGAATATTTCAAAAGAAACTTTACTCGACGCAACAAAAATATATTCCGAATAAACTTCCTCGTGGTGTTTCCGTATAAATATACAAAACAAATAAATTCGAATAAATACAATTTAAGTGTACTCCATATAAAATCGCGTTGAAGATTACATTGTTTTACGATTTATATTTTGCATGTTTTCCCCGTAATTTTGGAAACAACTACAACCCTTTTCACTATTCAATAGCTGATCTTATTCACAATAATTGTCTTCACTAAATTATATAAAACAAAGTCGCTTCCCGCTGTGTCTATGAACGGCAGACGCCCCTATGAACTCTTAGATGTTTAAGACGCAACACATTTGGATGTATGTCAGTATGTTCTGAATAAAGTGAGTTCTCAAGGAAGTTTCTAGAATATTATTTGTTAAGTTATATACAAAACGGCCGGAAAGCTACTGAAAAAAATAGAATCAAATCCATTAACCCTTCCTATAATAGAACGAATTGCAAATTCCAGTTAAAAATAATGCCTGCATCAATTAATTAAGATTTTAAAAGGAAAACTGCTGAAATTCCGTTCATTTTATTAATTGTCTGTATATGGAGCATGTCACGTGTTGGCAGAACTATCGGAAAACCACTTAGCGATGAAATTAGGGAAGTTGGGACACACGTTGGGAATATTAGCAAGTGTTGCGGGATATTGGCCCGTTCCGTAAGATTGGGGCAAAAACTTGGTGCAAACAGATTAATTGCAAATTAGCTTGGTATAGTGATTTAGTTAAAATTTCTAACACGTATTGGTAATTAGAGTTATTAGTTGTGCACATAATTCAATAAGTGGAACAACAAATAATTTTATGGAAAAGTATATATTTTTACTTTGAATGGTTATAATTTAGATACGGACGATATAATAGTCCTTTTGTTATTTTAATGATTTCATTGAATGATCAAAGGAGCAATATTCAAATGATTATAGAAATGCACTAGTTTATTTTAGATATAAAAATATTGCATTATGTTCTAATAATAACTTAAATTAAATAGCTATAAATAAATATAAATAATTTAAAAATAAATATTGGTAAAAATAAAATAGAGAATGTGAGTTTATTTCAATTCATCGAATATTTGTTTGTTACATCAATATTTACATCAATTATTAAACTATTTATGTACAAATTGGTTAATTTAGATTCAGCTTTGAATTTAAATTTAGCACAATTTCCGTTGCTTTCATATTTTAGCGTGAAATCAAGTTAAATACTAATTTATATTGAATCTACATATCCAGAACTATTTTTACATCGAATATCTGATGATAGTAATTCTGACAACCTGAACTGAATTAACCTTTTCCAACGCTATAATATCTATAACTAGCTGCACTCCGCGGTTTCACCCGCATGCCTCCGCTCCTGTTGGTCTTAGCGTGATAATATATTATAGCCTATAGCCTTCCTCGATGAATGGGCTATCTAACACTGAAATATTTTTTCAAATCGGTCCAGTAGTTCCTGAGATTAGCACGTTCAAAAAAACAAACATATAAACAAACTCTTCAGCTTTGTAATATTAGTATAGATTTATTGACTTAATAAATTAAAGATTTTGAATGTATAATATTCGCGTTACATCAAACACAAGAAAATACTAATACATTAATGTATTTTATGTAGGCATGTAAAATGTTTGTAAAATAACAGTAGGTAAATCAGAATTTATCTGTGTCTAACAAATCATCCATAAAACAGAAGCCACACAAATCCCCACTTCAAACATCGGCAAAGTGAAATTTTAAAGGAATCTGACGCCATTTATCTACCTAGCCCCAAGGCGGCAAACTGACAAATTGTTGTCTATACCTATAATATTATGTTATCTGTGTCTATACGTTAGTCGTGAACATTTGTAAACTGTCTAGAACTTAGTATGCCCGTTTCCTTGGTATAGTGGTTAATGCGTGAGCCTAGAACAATTAATTAGGTTCAAATCTCGGTAGGGATAAACCAAAAAAATCACCGTTTCGTACAGAAGGCTGGTTCTTACTTAAAACTCAATCCCAATAAAACTTATTTATTCGTGTCACTTTTTTTAAACTATCACCGATTCTTAGACGAAAGAAAAAACGTGAAATATTTATTTTATATGGGAACTTTTGACGTGACAACGTCTTATAATTCGATAGAGCCAGCTGCACGCATGAAAAAACATGACTCATGCGGCGTTACCTCGCTCTGAGGCGTTCCGTAAGGCTTGAAGTGCAAGCGAGAGCGCGGAACGAGCGACAAAGAAGCACAATCGGCCTTAAGACGTTGACAACGCGTTGTCACGTTCAACTATCGTCAGTAAACCGACTTTACAGACAACCAATTTTTTTTACTGAAAAGTATCGTCATAAACTCCAGTTCCAGTCCGTTTCCTTTCATCACCTACTTGTCTTTAAAGAAAATTGATTAGTGAAACGTATGTATCCCGTACCCTTCTAGGAAGTCACTTCTAGGAAGTCACTTCTAGGTAGTAAAAGTCAACGTTCCAAACTTATAAATTGCGATGTCCGTCGTACGCAAATAAACCAAATTCCCGGCCTGTCAAGCCAAGATAAAAAGTTGCCTGTCTTAATCAAAAACGTCACCTGTTATTAACATTGATGGCTTCAAATCGCTCGTTTATCATCGTTACCAATTTTGAATTTGTTTTGATAATAAACTTTTAGGTTCTTGGCACTTTCAAACTGTTTGAGTTGATCTATGGACGGTTTATTTGCTGGAAATATCTGTCAGGAATTTTACTAAAATCATTAGCCTATTGATTGAAATATTAGGGTGATTATAATTCATAAAGAAATTAAAGATTTTAACGGATTTTAAACGCGATTTATTCATTATATTATTTTCCCGACGTTTCGCACACTAATCTAATACCGCGTAAAATCAAACACTAGAAAATACTATAATTCATTAGGTTATAGATTAAAATATTAGGTTCTGAAATACTTATTGATGTAATATGATATTTTTTTATTTATATGTGTATTCAAAAGGAAAAAAATAGTATAACTGAACAATAGGAATGTAGCGAAGCGTCAAACAAGATTTATCTTAACTCGCTACGTTTAATATTTGTATGACACTTTGATAAAGGGCCTCTAGTGGTTACGTGTGAAACTATAGACAGTATACAATAGCATTACTTGGTCAAGATATAGATAAATAATTCTCTCAAAAACTTAGTATTAAATTCTTTTGGGAGTTTCTTTTGTGATTGAATTCAATACATAATGTTTGTAACGATGACATGATAACTAGCTAAAAGTGGTCACTATAGTACTTTAAAATGGAGAAGTTAGAAGAATTAATTCATACAAACACTTATTATTTCATTCATTGTTAAAAATTAAAAGTCAAAACCAACCAACCAGCATGAGACCATATAACGAGTGAATAATGTTATAATAGTTGTCATATGAAATTCAAGAATATGTAAGTTGTGTCGTAGTCTATTTTTAATTTTATTTTACCATAGTACTTCCTCAAAACGAATTACGACAAAATACTTACACACAACACCAAATATTGGCACTCCATCCCGTTTCTATTATCGGGATGTAAAAAATTCCGTTCATAAATAACGTGTGATAATCAAAGGCATTGTGGAGTGACGCAGGTTCGACGCACAAAACATTTGTGTGACGTCACTTTCCCATTTGTTAAGCATTCAGCGCCCGGATCAAACCGGCTATTTATCTCCTAACCATTGACTAGGCGTTCCTCTATCAATTCCCAAGGATTCCCGACGATCCATCAAAATGTATTCACATTTGTATTGACCATACAAATATGTTGCATGCACGTTTAGGGCTCTGGTCTTCCTTTATACATTTGGTGGACAATAATCGGTTTTCATTTGAGCGCTGTTATAGGATTAATAATTTTAAGGCATAGCATTTTAATCATCAGTTGAATGTAGTCTGTGTTTCAGATTCTGTGCAATTCCAGATTTAGAACTTTTTTAATAGGCGAGTAACCATAGAGCGAGCAGACTCGCTAACGTTTTACAAATATTGCGATATTTAATATTTATTAAAATACGAATAACTAAATACATGCATTGGTAAATAAATAAAATAAACATGTCAATTTCAATACAAGTAAATTAAAACATCATAGAAGTCATTTACAAGATTGAATAATCATTAACTCATTTTTTACTTACACAAAGTAATTCCGACCATCAAACAATGAATAGTGTATACTGATTACTTTCATATCTCACGTTCGAATCAGTAATAAAACTAATGAATTTAATGTATCTACTGCCTTTGTTTTGATAAAAACGTTATTCCGACATAAAAGCATCAATTGGAACAATGTCTATAATTAAATGGCTCCAGTACATAATTTCTCTTGAAAACTTTTTAAAATATCGATTACTGTTTGGATACTGCTATCAGACAAATTCATCAACTAAAACCACCAATGTACTTCAAAGTATGTACTGTATTGTATTCTCAATCGCAACAGTATATGCTTTTTTGGCAGATAAGAGTTACAAGGAAATTGGGTTTATAAGAATGTTGCTTCCCGTGAAATATTGCGGTCAAATTATCATTTCTTTGTTTATGAGGCAAAAACATTTTCTTCAATTCAACTACAGCATCATAACTGTTGATAAATTTATCGGTTATAAGAATAATCATTTTGACCCCTACGCGACGGTAATATCAATTTTCATACTAATCATATTTAAGCATGTATATGATGGAGTTATGAATTTAAAATCGGGGATACGCTTAAGCTATATTTGTGAAGGTTTGTTGAAAACGTCCAATTATATAAGTGGAGTTCCAAGAACAATTATCATAGAGATGTGCTGGACTCGCATGAGATTCATTAGAAGGAAGCTACAAAAACACTGCAATACTAAGAATTTGGATGACAAGTGCTATGCTATTAATAAGTTTTTGTTCGCATACAAACTGTTATTGGATATTTATAAACAAGCAAATATTATGGTGAAGGTGACGGTAAGTATTATTTAACTACTAGCGGTCCGCCCCGGCTTCGCCCGTGGTACATATGAAAAATAGATGTTGGCCGATTCTCAGACTTACACGATATGCACAGAAAATTTCATGAGAATCGGTCCACCCGTTTCGGAGGAGTATGCAGACTAACATTGTGACACGAGAATTTTATATATTTAAAAACTATCATGACGTTGTTAAGTTTTATATTATTAGTAGGTACGTATTGCATATATTTTTACATATTATTTAAAAAATGCTCTACGAATATTTATTTCCATCCCGGTATCTGGGTTTAGAACCTGTCGATCTAATAAGTAAATTCAGCATTATAATAAAGATTCACGTTCTAACTAATCTTAAGCTCTTATATGGTAGAATTAGCGATATAATAAAAACAGTAACCATTCATTAACAAGAAACCAAGTAAGTCTCATTGATTACATTACTAGAGGATTAACCAATACCAGTTCAGTGATTAATCTACATAATCGAATTATATACATTGTATTTAGTTGCACACGTTTGAATCCTGAGGCCGAGATTGGTCCAGTATAGATTGGCGAAATATCGTACGCTTCGCTGGAGAGCTGATTTAGCTGTACGAAGGTTTTTATCAGTCACAGGAGAGGAGTGCAAACGATGGTTAAGAGCTGCCTCGCGCTTTGCGTCTAATAGTGGTTGAAGATGTTG
>CAJQZN010015329.1:0-14029 GCA_907164685.1 Colias eurytheme | reverse complement strand
AATTAATCATTGTTTTGTAAATATAAAATAAATACTGAAACCATCTCCATCGTTTTCTTTATGCGTGGGATATGTTAAAGATATGTATAAAGAACCACGCGGTATCCGAGCATTTCTCATCTTAAATAAAATATAGCATTAACAGATTATAATTTACGTTAGAAGGTTATTTTTCGGGCACAAAGGGTATAGATAACTTGCGAACTTCACTATAAACACGCGTTTAATTACGTGAGTTGGATGTGTTTAACAGGAAAATTAGTCGAGTTTACCCTTTCCCCGTATAAATGTTACCTAGATGTTACGAGTTTCAGTAACTGTTAAGCAATATTGTTAAGGGTAATTGCGTTGATTTTTATACTAATGATGTTTCTAAATTTAATTATACATGCCTTGGAATTCGGGCAAATTGTTAGGCTAGCTTTTAACATAATATGAAGTTCAGTAATTATTGATCAACAGATTTGGCGAATTTGAACAAAGTTTCATTAAGTAGGTAGTCTTTGGAAGTGTTCTAGGAAACTGTAAATAATAATTGACTTAATAAATGGGAACCTGTATGTAATGTAAAATATGCGGGAGTCTATAGAAAGTTGTTCAATTTTAGATATAATTATTTATTGAGAGTGATTATGAAGCTAACTACAATATTTAAATACAATAACCAATACTATGGAGGTTAGATAAGATGTTCAATTATCATCACTAAAGCTTAATAAAGTGTAAATTAAAAAACAATACCTTCTTTTTCGTGAAGCATTGAAACACATGCATTTCACATCTGTCTTATTGGGCAATTTTCTTAAAAAGCATCAGGGTCATCAGCCAGCTGTTTTTTTATTAATCTCTACTGGGGATGGCCACATGTAACATAAACCACTACTCCAATTTGCTATATTAACAAGCAGTTTCCAATGCAATGAAGAATGAAAATAAAATATAATCTAAATTATATTTTTAACCCTTGATTGATTTGAAATGTATTCCATCCTCTGACACTATATTCAAAGCATTTCAGAAACAATTCTATATATTTTCAGCATTTAAATTACCTTTATTTCCATTAATAATATATTCTATTGAAAAATGTTGGAATTCATAGCAATCGATATTTGCTTCGCTACATAACTTCACTACATAGTATAAAACAAAGTCACATTTTTTGTCCCTATGTATGTTTTTAAATCTTAAAAAAAATACGCAACGGATTTTGATGCAGTTTTTTTGTTTAATAGATAGGGTGATTCAAGAGGAAAGGTTTTAGACATAGCGGGCGAAGCCGCAGGCGGAGAGCTAGTTAAATTATAATCATTATCATGTTACATTTCAGGCCCACACCTCCATCACCGACGCTCATAGCTCAAATAGACTCGTCTGTAGCGTGTCTCTGGCTGCTCACGCCGCTCTCAGCGGGCACAGCTGTCGTGGCCGTCCTTGTAGCTGTCACCACGAACAACTGGCTGCACACAGAAGAGAACATGCTGAGCAATTCATTCAATGGAACTGGAAAACATGAATTGGTCGCAAAGCACACTGTGTCTGGACTGTGGCGTATTTGTCATACGGACCGTAAGTTTGGCTTGAGATTTTTATCATTTATTTGTTGTTTGAAATCGGGGTTGTTATTTGTGTTTGTGTGTATGCATATGTGTATGGTTTGGGTGAATTATTTTCATTACCTCCTTTACCAGTTGAGTTAACGAAAGGTTTTATGCTGGAAATTAATAAACTTAGTGCAAACAGCATTCATTTTCTCGCCCCAAAATATATTATAGGTAAAACGATTCTAGTATTAATATTTTAACATTATTTTACAAAAGGTAACAATGAAACCATAAACCGTGCGGCGACAATGTTATTCAATGCGTTAGAAATTATTATAAACTCAAACTCGAAAGTACGATAAACATTTTACACAAACCTTTACAGGAACACACAGGAAAAAGTCAAAACCATTTAAACTGTCCTCATACAAAATGTACGATTGTGTTTTAGCTCGCACAACGCAGTCGTTAAAATTGGAAATGATGCTTGAGACCTTTGTAGAAGTTTCTGTACATATTGTTTACAATTTTATTTCGTGATTGTAGTCCTTGACAAAAAGATACATTTGTCAAACACTTACCGTTAAAGCATATTTAAAATTGCTGAAGAATAGAATAGATTTTTTCTTACCTTTTATAGTTTGAAATAATCAAAATGTTTAAAATAGGTCAACTATGTATAACTGGGGTTTACTATTTTAGCCAACGATTTTAGCTCATACTAATTCTTCTGCAATCTAACTTGTTTATACAAAGATCGCTTGACAATCATTTACGCAAATAAAACTATTTTATCTGGAAATACGCTATAAAAGAAGTGCAGTAGCTAGTGAAAATTTGCAGTCGTAGAGCTGCTCAAATAACGTTTATTCTACAAATCATAATAATATGGTCCGTTTAAGAACATGCATAATATCATTGTTCTTAGTTAAAATTCATTGCATGATTCCAGTTCGCAATAATTGTATTAAAACGAATTCACTCTGCTCATCCATTTTGTAACAAAGTAGAATATGAGTTTAAAATAATGATATATTTAAGAGAAAAATCTTCCATTCTAAATCTGTTGGACAGTGATGATATCGGTTTAAATAGTTGAGAAATAATTGATTTGCGTAATTATGCATGTGAAATTGTTTTTGACGAGTTATGTCCACCAAGACCTTAAAAATAATGTAATACTGATACATAATAAAGGGTTTTATATCGTACGATAAGGTAAGGTATTTTTAGCCTTATAAAGTATACATTTCAATTTATTACGTAGGAGTTGCGGCAAACGGATTGTTAAAGGAAAATTAATTTTTCAATAACCTAATTAATTTATTAATTATTTGACTAAATTTTGTTAAAAGAGATCGGATACCTGATTCAATACTGAATTTCAAATTTACAATTTATTCTAAGTTTATTTTGTTACTGAGCAAACAATACTAAAATAGAGACGTCTTAAAATGTAAGCTAAAAATTCAAAATTCATATTTAAAAGTGTAAAAATGATTCAATATTACGAAATAGTTTTGCATAATCGGAACGTTCCTAGCGGCATTTCACAATGCTCGTCGTTTCCTGCGCAAATGTATTGTGTTGGAGCCGTAGCCACACTCGGCCCACTTTCGTTTGAAGTCCGATGACAGAATCTCAGCCAGACCATTTCCTCTGCATTCAATTACTTAACACTACACATATGAATGTATAAACTAGGTGGACTGATTTTTGCTGTATGTGTTGTTGTCAGACGATTACACGTCTTTGGAAGATCCTAAATTATAAAAATATAGTTGATGTTTTATCAAAATTCATAATAATTGACGTAATGGCATTGATTTCATTTAAAGTAAAGGCAATATTTGTTTGCTTCATCTTAGCAGAAAATTAAATTTAAGGTCAACTGAAATTGTTGAAAATAAGTTAGCTGAATTCTGACCACAGAGTCATTAAAATAATATTATAATGCATTAAATGTTAATTTTAAATTCCCAATAGTTAAATTTAGTATTTAACTTAGTAGAAGGTAATAAATTGGCCTCATAAATGTTAATATTAAATCATTTTATTTTATCTATTGCGTATTTTTTATTCAAAATTGAAATTTTTCCATTTCAGCTGGCAGTACAGAATACCGCTGCATAGACATACCGTACTTTCCTCTGTCGCAGTACGTTCCAGACCCTAGTGATTCTACTAATGCGATACCTTGTAAGTATACCTACTCTGTCTGATTATGATGCGTTACATTATATTAACATTATCAGTTTCTTTTCTTTTTGCATGATGCTAACTGCAGTTGAAGACGATTTTATTTAACTAGCTTTGTTTATTCATCTTCTTTAACTCTCCTTTCATTTAATTGTGAATAAAATATTGCAATATAGAATGTAAAAGTAAAAATTAAGACACTTTTAGTATAAGTATATTACACTAAATTAGTATCTAGTCTAGTTACAGTATTACAGTTCTAATATTCTAGTTACAGTTTATTTTTAACATTTCACTATTGATATGCGGGTGATTTTTCTTTGTCCGTGTTTTATTACAGACTTAATTTACTAAGAAATAATTTCAAACATTTTCAGATATAGTAACCCGTTCAGCGGCTCCATTATTATTGGCTGTGTTCACGCAAGCGGTCGGCGCGTTGTGCTGCGTGCTCGGCCATTGCGTAAAAGGACGAAGACTGTGCACGTTTATCGCTGGAGTTCTCTTTATTATTTCTGGTAATTATTATTTAAAGATCTTATTTAAACGTGTGTTTTCACAAAAATATAAATTAATTGATTAATTACACGAGAATATGATAATGTCAAGGATATAAGAAATTTTTTTCTCCGTTTCAGGTCTCATCATGCTAACAGGAATAGTCATGTACATATCGGTATTTAAGTCACAACTTGGTCACAAACTACGGTACATGACCTTCTTCGACACCCCTCGGATGTCCTACAGTTACGGATACTCATTCGGACTCTACATAGGTGGATTCGTTGCTGCTGAACTAGCAGGAACCTCCGCTATATTCCTATTCCTCCAATGGTATCAAAAAGACTGGATTACTGAAATAACAGAAAAGGCGAAGGCAGATTGCCGTGCGTGGGATCGTGAATATGCATTCACGGAGTTCAGAGAGCGTGACTCGACCCTATTGGAAAGGCGCATGATGAAAAGAGATACCTATCCACCAACAGGCTCGTCTGCAGCTACACCTCGTGAACGCCGGCGTTTTGTCTTCGACGGAGACGAGATGCCACATTGCTCTATACATAAGAACAGGAGAATCAATTTAAGCTCAGCTTCACTGAAAGATTTGTCATCGTCCACTCTGTATGGTTTTCCTGCAGCGCCACGTCCGACAGCGTGCGACAATTACTTCGAGGAGTTTAAAGAAGTTCCCCAGAGTGCGAACACGTTGAGTGGCTTACGGAGTGCTTCGATTTTTCAGTCTCAAGCGTCCGTGGCTAGTGGGAGGTTTCTAGACTCGACTGCAGTTGAACCCCCTCCATCAAGAGAGGAGGAATTGGTAACATTTGGTGCTGGAGCCAGGGCACTAGCTAATGATGACAAACCTCCACGACATGACCGAGGTGTCGGAACTGACCCGTACCGTAGAACAACACCCGTTTGACTTCTAAGAAAGGGCGTCTTCCCTTTAAAGCATATCGATAAGTGATACCAGTGACGTTAATATTCCAATTCTAATGAATTTTGATAATAGCAGAAATAATGACCGTGAAGTGACTCTCGAATTTATAAACGTTATACGTGAATTGCGTTGTAAAAGTTTTAAATGTTACTTTTCCTTACATAAACACTGCCATTTTTGTATTTAGCGTTTTTATTAAAGTATGTATTGTACATAAATGTACTTGAGGTTGTTTAAGTATAATAAATATATAATAATAAAAATTTTAATTAATTAATTGCTTGGTATTTACCCGAACAATATTATAGTTGCTAATGGAAATTACACACGTAGGTACTAGAAATACCACACAAATACTTGAAAAATATACATAACTTAGAAGTCTCAAATAACTTAATAATAATAATATATTTTAGAATTATTCTACAAAGATTTTTTGGAATGTATTACCCACAGGTATTACCGTTTTCATGATATTATGAAACCTCTTTCATATTATATGAAACTTTTTAGAAGAAAAATAATAAATGTTCCAAATTTGATTTTGACACATGCAATTTGTTTCAACAACATAAATTAAAAGCATTTAATTCTGTTTTATTTATATTAAAAGCATTTTGACGTACGCAACTAAACACAATATAGCTTATTGCATTTATGGTTGTGTAAAATGGGAATGTAAGTATTTTAATTTTAATTCAATAAATTAGTTATATAAAATTGAACTGAAGAGTAATACATATTTCTTTTTTATTTCAGAGTGACATCAATATTGTAAGTAATACACAGAAGAGAGCGATCATCTCTAGTTGACTTTTTAATATTTAAATAATGTAGGTATTTAATTTGTTTAAAAATAATAATTATTTTGTTTTTCATTCTAGTGGTCCCAGGGATCCCAAAACACCAGTGAAGGGGTTCTTTCCAAGGCTAAAGAATATTTTGAAAGAGCATCATAGAGGAGTCATTGGAGTATTGATACCGATATTACTATTATCATGGCAGCCTGAAAAAAATAAGGTAAGGTTTTTTTTTTATTTCAGTTCATTGTAATATATTAAAATAGACTGTGTTAAGCGAGCTATGATAATTGTGTTGCTAAATTCCGTTATATTTATATATGAAACGTGTCATGTCTAGAAATAAATAAAAACATTGTACAGTCTCAAAAAATAATTTTACAGTCTATTTACTTTTAAGATACAACTCAATTATTTTATCCATATATTATTGTATATTATACTGTATGTAACTTTTGTGTCAAAGTACCAAATATATAATAAACAGTAATACAAAATTACGGTAAAATAAATATTAATGAACACATTTTATGCGAGTATCGTACGACGAAACTTCTCCTGAGAAAACTTATTTTTTAAATTGTATCTGTTACTAGCTGTGCCCTGCGGTTTTACCCGCATTGCTCCGCTCCTGTTGGTCTTAGCGTGATGATATAATATAGCCTTTCTCGATGCATGGGCTATCAAACACTGAAAGAATTTTTCAAATCGGACCGGTAGTTCCTGAGATTAGCGCGTTCAAACAAACAAACAAACTCTTCAGCTTTAAAATATTAGTATAGATTTTGCATTTTTTTTAATTATGTGTAATCGTTTGTTCATTGATTAACTGTTGATTTCACCATTTTCAGCACGACATAACAGTGAAATGTTTGTGGATCATGATGTTTTGGTTCTTCTTGTGGCAGCCGGTGAACGTGCCTGTCGTGGGTTTGGTGCCAGTGTTCCTCTTACCAATGGCTGGTGTGATGGCCACTGCTGATGTGTGCTCGGCTTATTTTAACGTAAGTGTTTGGAGCGAATTTTCCATTGAATATTGTTTGTGGATGATGTGTATGGAAGCTAGGAATGGAGATGAAACCTTATTGGTTCTAAACTGTTGCTTAAGAATAATACGATGAACTTAATTAAAAACATAATTTGTTAGTTTCATTTTTTTTTATATTTTGGTTTCTCGGTGGCACATCTTAAATTGTTAATTTCGGGTGCATAATACTTCACTTTATTTATACTAACTGTCTGTCTGTGCGAGCTTTCCTTTACTACGCGGGTGAAGCTGCGAGCGGAAAGCAAGTAAAACTAAAAATAATCAATATTAATGATTTTTTTCTTATTTCAGGAAAACATAGCATTATTTATTTTATCTGGGATGGTGTTACTATTACTGAACATGTCTAACGTGGATCGAAGGATAATACTATGGCTGCTATGTTCGGGTGATAATTGTCAGTTTTCTGGAAAAAGGTAATTTTCATACAATATGCAATTTTATTAAGATTTAATATTATTACAATACTTCTCTAATATTAATTTCCACTTCGCAAAAGTTTGTTTGGTTTCGTCCCTGAATGGTTTTAGTACAAGAGCCGATAAATAGGTGGCGCTGCAGCACACCATTTCAAAGCTAAAATTATTGTGATTCATGTACCTATTATTTATTATTAATCCCATATTTTTTTTCAGGCTGGTGTTCAAATCTAGTGTCGCCGCTTTTTTCCTATCAATGTTTTCTAGTCGACTCATAGTGACCTCAAGTATAGTTCAGTATTTAGCACCAGCTTACATGAGTTTACAGGTAAGATGAAATTGAATCTAGTTTATTGCTTGAAACATTTATGTCTCTCTATATTTTATTTACCAAAAGCTCTTGTTTTCTGTTGAAAACTATAAAGTTGTAATGTTTTAGTCGTCCACGGCAAGATATAGAGATACGGAGCCGAATTATGACACAATGAGACATGTTGTTTTAAACTCTGTTCAAACTGCCTCTGCTATAGGTAATAATTATTTTTATTTTGGCCCTAGAAACTTGGCTGTCATATGGTATATTTTATCCCTTGATATAATATATTTCATTAGTAATTCTTATAGAATTTTTTATAAGTGTGGTAGATTCATTTGTATGAATGTCCTAAAATTGAAAAAGTACCATATATTTCATAACCACAATTTTTTACCATATAACCATGTCTTTATTTTAATAGTAATTTTATCCTGTGACATTTTGTTAAATATAAATATAATAATACAGGAAGCACGGCCATTATGCACTCGGCATATGCAACAATAGCTATGAGAGCGATTTTTGCTGCGTGAGTAATTTAATTTTATTTAATAACTTTGGACATAATAGAAATCCAATAAAAAGTACCCAAAAGAATTTAAATTTTTTTAATACAAATAAATGATTTATTTCTACTTAGAAATAAATCATATCATCAATAGTAGGTTTACAATTTTGAATAATTTTTTCAACTGGCTCGGCTGCTCTGCTCTGGCGTATCTTTAATATTCTTATATTCAGATTCAATTTGTAGTTTTATATATTTCTATTATTTTACATGTTGTCTTTATATTACAGACAAGGCGACAAAAATGTAGAATACCCGGATATATTTAATTTTATGCAATGGTCATTTTTTGCGTTTCCCATTGCCTTTTTGATGTTTATTCTAAACATGTGTTACCACATGCTGTTAATTAACTGGTAAGTTACCTTAATAAAATATATCCTAGACTCTAATTTATTTTTATCATAAACCAGTGGCCCCTCCCCGGCTTTGCCCGTGGTACATATTTTAGTATCCTATGTCCTTCTCCTGGCTCTAAACTATCTCCCTGCCAATTTTTAGCTAAATCGGTTCAGCCGTTCTTGAGTTATAATATGTGGAGTAACTAACACGATTTTCTTTTATTCCATCAGTCCCCGGAATCACAGACACAATAGATAATCTATTGTGTCGCGCCCCGATCGGGGCGCTCGGTGGTCAATGGGTTAAATATTATACTAGCGGTCCGCCCCGGCTTCGCCCGTGGTACATATGAAAAATAGATGTTGGCCGATTCTCAGACTTACCCGATATATATGAAAATTTCATGAGAATCGGTCCACCAGTTTCGGAGGAGTATGCAGACTAACATTGTGACACGAGAATTTTATATATAAGATTATATTATATATAGATTTTATTTGTAATTGACTGCAATTTAATAATGCAAGAGAGAAGCTTAGAAGAGACAGAAAGCTTTAAATTTAACATAATAATTTTTGTACATGTCCAATTATCTTAATCGTATTCGAACTTGACAAGAGATTAGATTCATTATAACTATATTTTAATTTTTTTCCATTTCAGTGTAGTTGGCAAACCTATGAGTGCAAGCAGCATGACGGAGATGAGAAATTTGTTACTAAAAAGCAAGTCGACTATCCCGAAACGTGTTTCTCGACATGAGAAGGTGGGTTCATATTTTGACAAATTTTTCGCCAGTTGCTTTGCTCGCGTATTTAAATAAAAACCCGCCAATACATGATCCTTTCATACATTTGAATTTTACGAGTACCTGTATTAAAAATAAAGTGATAAACTGAAATGGAAAATTAATCAAATGAATAATTAATTACGCTTTTTTAAATGAACAGGATCTTTATTTTCATTGTGCTTCGTATGCATCCAATTTAAAACAAATAGGTACGTCAAAAACATTTGATATTTGATTAAGAAGAAGATTAATTTCATTTAATTAATTGATTACAGTTGACAGTCATAGCATCCATACTTTATTTGGCGGCATTATTCTTCCGTTGGAGTCGCTGGTCTTCCGTCTCTTGGTCGAAGTTTCAGACTGTTCCGAATTACGATAACATACCCATGTAAGTTTACGTACCTTGAGCGTAAATGGTTTTTAACAGCCTTCTTTAGAAATATTCTTCTTAAGGTGTTCTGAATGATTTCTAATAGCAGATGTTGGATTCAGTTATTTCGAATATTTATAATCTAAGTATAGTTCTCTAAAATTATTTGTATTTTCAGGATAAAAGATGGGACGGTGGCAGCTATTTTTGTGCTAGCGCTACATGTTATACCGAGGACCTGTGGCTGGGCGCGTATACTTGCTGCTGATAGTAAGTTTTCTGTTGATTGTGTTAGTAATTACATATAGTTTTGCATTTTAACGTGTCTTGGAATTTTTACGTAAATGAACCTAAATGAAAAAATATTTTTCTTCACAAAGTTTAAATGAAATTAAAAACACGTCTATATAATATTTACTTCAATAAATTGACACATTGTTTTAATTTCCAGAAAAGAGTGAATGTGGTTCCCTTAAGCCAGATTCTGCTATAATGTGGTGGCGCTTTGTCGACAAGAATACAAATTATGGATATATCCTCTTATTGGGTAACTAAAAAAATACTTTCTAGAAAAGCTTCTAATATAACATCTCTTTTTAGTTTTTATTTAATACTTTTCTTTTCTGAAGTTTGTTGAGCCAATAATATTGTTTCTAGGTTCAGGTATTGCCCTCAATAGAGCAATAGTACACAGCGGTTTAAACGCCAAAGTGATAAGCGACTATGGGACCTTCATAACTGATCAACCCTGGAACACTCAGATGTTATTAATTAGTGCAATATCCGGTGTTTTGTCCAATATAATGACTGGAGTGGCTGCTTGCGTAGTCTTTTTACCCTTGATTCTGAATATGGTTAGTAATTTCACGTATAAGATCTTATGATTTAGTACTGGTATGTTTGTATGAGTTTTGTAGAAGTTAGGTTTGTGTAGGGTTAAAACTATGAAAAGATCTTAGGAGAAGCAAATATCTGAACACAAAGTATTGCTGATAATATTAAAGTATGGCTGTTAGTTCTATGGTATGTTCATAAAATTGTTTTTAGTGTACAATATTAATCGCACCCAGAATATGAAAAATTGTTATTTCGTGAAAACTGCAAGCAAAGTAAAAATCCGTCTGCAAGTGATTTTTTCTCGATCAAGTATTTTCTTTAGAAATACTTTGGTATCAATTGAAATGTATATTTACAAATATTAAATGATATTTCATAGGGTGTAAGAGAAGGAGAAACACCTAGTCGATGGGCTAAAGAAAGCTATTTGGGAGCAATTGGAGTGGGCTATGCTTCCTCGTTTGGATTCATGATACCGTTTTTGTATACACCTGCCTATTTTTGCCATTATACCGGAAAAGTGCCAATCAAGAAGATGGTAAGGTTAATTAAATAATATATTTCTTGTTAAAGTGGAGAATACATTTTTGTATAACTTTAGCCACTGGGAAAAGTGTCATAAAATAATTCACGTACATGGAAACAATTAATTACTTATGCACTAGGGATGATATTCAATTTGACGTCTATTTTTACGTATGCGTTTTACTTTCAAATTCTAAATCTAAATTCTACTTATATTTAGTAGTAAGTTCTCAAATTTCGTAGCTTAAAATATTAATAATACTTCCCTTACAGATAAAGTACTCCATAGGCACTCTAATTATCTGTGTGATCGTGCTATGGATAGCGCTATGTGTATGGGCACCGGTGATCTGGGATCCCAATGGCACGGGCTTCGAGCCGGTGACCATAGCGGCGGCCGGGGCTGCGGAGGCGCCGCCCGCGGAGGGAGGGGGAGAGGGCGGCGGGGAAGAGGGGGGCGAAGGCCTGCGATGAAGGCCTAGGATTTGTTTTGATTTTTATTTTAAAGTCCTAGGGATCTTGTTGTCATAAATAAGTACGGCAATACGACATACCGGTAAACCTTCTGGGGGGATACTATGATCTCTAAAATTCCGTAAGGGCCGGCACCCACTGCCGGCACGGCACGGCATGGCACGGCAGAGCATCCCGCGGCGTGCAATGGCATCCCGCGGCGTGCAGTGGCATCCCGCGGCATTCAGTGGCATGCCGTAGCATCCTGCTAAAAGCCCAGGCACTCTGGCATCCATCAGTTTTGCTCCGCGCTAATGCTGCATAAGGGCCGGCGCCCACTGCCGGCACGGCGTGGCATGGCAGGGCAGAGGATTTTATTACTAACTAGCTTCCGCCCGCGACTCCGTCCGCGCGGATGTCGGTCTTCGCGTGGATGGTTTATTTCTCCATTTTGAGTAACTCTGACAATGACATCTTATAAATATCTATTGGACTCAAATACGGCTAGGCCTATAATAATACCCAACGTGTGTTCGCTGTTCTACAGAACAACGTCTATGGATAAAACTGAAAAATTAAGATTATTTTTTTTCTTCGTATTTTTTCAGGATAAAAAGTATCCTATTTTACGCCCAGGATAATAAGGTATAATTATACCAAGTTTCATCGACATCGAACCGTTAGTTTACACGTGATGTCTTCACATACAGACAGACAGACAGACAGACAAAAAATTTTTTAATCACATATTTGGGTTTGGTATCGATCCAGTAACACCCCCTGCTATTTATTTTTTCAATATTTTCAATGTACAGAATTGACCCTTCTACAGATTTATTATATGTATAGATGAAGTTATTTTGAATCTTATATCAATCAGTTTAGAATTCAAGTTACTTTATTTCGATGCCACGATGCCGCGACGTATCGCAGGATACTGCAGCATGACGCGGCACGCCGCAGGATGCGGCGGCATGACGTGTCTTGCTGTTTCATTCCAAGGAATGCCGCGGCGCGCCATTGCATCCCGCGAGGCGTATGCGTCACTTTGGGGTCGAGGAATTATGATTGCTAGCTAGTTGAAATAAGGTTGAAACTCATGCAGCATTAGTGGGGCTTTTAGCAGGATGCCACGGCATGCCACTGAATGCCGCGGGATCACGCAGCACGCCACGGGATGCCACTGCACGCCGCGGGATGCCATTGCACGCCGCGGGATGCTCTGCCGTGCCATGCCGTGCCGTGCCGGCAGTGGGCGCCGGCCCTAAGTTTCAACCTTATTTCAACTAGCTAGTAATCATAATTACTCGACCCCAAAGTGACGCATACGCCTCGCGGGATGCAATGGCGCGCCGCGGCATCCCTTGGAATGAAACAGCAAGACACGTCATGCCACCGCATCCCGCGGCGTGCCGCGTCATGCTGCAGCATCCTGCAACACGTCGCGGCATTGTGGCATCGAAATAAAGTTACTTGAATTCTAAACTGATTGAAATAAGATTCAAAATAACTTCATTAGTAATAAAAACCTCTGCCCTGCCATGCCATGCCGTGCCGGCAGTGGGCGCCGGCCCTTACGGTGCATTTACATCAAATGAGCGAATGCTCATTCTGATCCCACTATGTCAATTTATTTATTTTTTTTTGTTCTTAGTGCGTTCGAAAAGATTCTATTCGCATTCGTACGAATCGTACCTAGCGGCTCGGACGTTGTTTATACGATGTTTGACCCAACTACCTTTATTAATAGTCATTGACTTGCTGTGATTTGTTATCAACTGCCTACATCAATTAGGCAGTTGTGTAGAATCGCAGAACATTCTTATTACATTCAAACTAATATTTAACCCGGCACCCCGTGTTATTTCTTATAATATTATAATACTGAACAACACTGAATACCAGTTTTTGGTTTATACTTAACCCATTGAGCCCCGAACGGCCCGATCGGTCCACGACACAATAGATTTTCTATTGTGTCTGTGATTAGGTACTAAAGAAGCCTAAAGAACAGCTCTAGCTCTTTTCGTTTGATGTAAATGCACAGTTAGATGACCTCTTTACTATAGCTCTGTCATTTTTCTACACTGGACGGCATCATGGTATCCCTGGATTTGAAGATTGTATTATTATGTTCATCGTCTCTGATGACGCTGCGTTTCTGATATTTATGTCGTACAAATAACGATTAACGATTTTAATATTAACTTATTTGTATTCTTGCATATAGACCGGGAGATACTGACACAAAATTTCGAGTCATTTGTAACAGGATGGCGGTTCTACAGGGGTCTTAGTACGCAATGACAAAAAGAAAAACGATGGCATGAACGCTGGTACCGGCGGCTTAGTCGCGTGGGCGTTAGTCGAACTC
>CAJQZN010015308.1:0-35326 GCA_907164685.1 Colias eurytheme | reverse complement strand
TTTTTCCGATAAAAACGGACACTTCAGTTGTATCGATTTGTATGTGCATGAAAAATAGAAAAAACACAACCAAGTGGGTTGGGAATAACTCTACGAAGCGAGAAATTCAAATCCTATCGCATATTTTTCTAAATTTTGTACGTTAAAAAATAAAGTAAAAATTGGTTCAGGAAACAATTTCAGTAAAAATACCTATCAATAAATATTAAAACGGGGTTAATCTCACTAAAAATATCTTAACATTGCCTATTTATACACGATAAATTATATTTAAACTATTGTTTCTTAATACTTTAACAAAATATCAATCACAATGATAAATCGACACCACATTCAAAAGTCACTTTCCCAGCATCGCATGAAATCTAACCACAAATACAAACAAAATATAAATTCTTCCGTTAACAGGCGTTTCATTGTATCTCTGATGGGACTATTAATTTGATAGAAAGCATTAATTAAACAAATCTCTATAAACCTTTTCGTGTTATCTTTACGGTTCTATAAATTTTCCAAATCATCGATAATGCGATGCATTTTTAACGGCTGTTTAACTGGACAGAGAAGTTAACGGCCGTTTAACTGGAGAGTTAAGGTTAAGGTGACCTGTCGCTTTTCTGGTTATGTTGATTGGTTGAGAGGTTAAAGGGGTTAGACGGTAAATTCCAATTTCACTTAGAATTCGATATTATAACTTACGTAAGTACCTAATCAATAGCACACGCTATTTTAAGACGCCTAATAATAATTTAGTTTTCCAGTGTTACTAATATACAGTGTTATTACCTTAATGATTGAATCCTAGACTAAAAATGGATTTAAACGTGATTAATTCATAATTTAATTGCACAGTTACAGTAAAACTAAAGCGTAATTAATAACAAGCTAGTAAGATTTTGAAATTAACTTTGTAAATGCACGCTTCACTCGCGTGCTTTTAACACGCAAAAAACTTCAATTTTCTATATTCAAATTCAAATACCTAGATATTACTTAAAAAAGTCTATGTCAGATTCTTTGGTTCTTCCACTATCTCCAAACCTAGTTTCATTTAAATCCATTAATTTTTCAATTCATAAGACACATACAAACATCATTCCTGTACATATAATTTGTACCAAATATAATAAAATCTTTAAAATATCGTAACTTGTACATAGTCCAAACATTCTATTTACTCGAGACTAAAGCGAGCATATGAAAGTCAATAAAAACACTTGTAAATGTTTTTCCAATACTTTATTGGAGGTATCTCGAAGTTTTCCAATTTTTTAAAGGTCGTAACTGAATACCGTACGATTTTCGTTTATTTTTTTGCTTGAAGAGGCGTTCTCATATATTGATATTTATTTTACAAATGTCTACTCAAGTGTTTATTGAATTTATTAATTTCATACAAAAATATTGAGTCAATTGTTACGTTTTAATAAAGTAATAAAAATACTGTATTTGACTTATTTTCTAGAATATATTAGGCATCTATATTATATATCGGTATATGTTCTTGAAGATGAACCTATAACATACATGTAGATCAATATAAATTGGGCATTGTCCTGTAATGGCATGTGATTTTTTTTTAAATAAATTAATAAATAAAGTGTTAGAAAGTCTGTATGTATATTGAACTGTCCTGTCTGTCCAATGAACCTTTAATATTAAACTAAACTGGTATACAATCAATAACCTTATAATATTCCTATGCCTATTTATAATTGATCTAACACTACTACACTATAATATTTTATAACTTCCAAGAATTCACGTAAATGTAAACAAATATCAATTTTCAAATACGATTTCAATTTTCCACTCCCCTTTTCAAGGTAAAATCAACCCAAAGTTCATCGTGATTGGAAACAATTTTCCCAATCACAAAAGGCGTATTTCCGAATATATTATATTTGGTCTATTGGGAAAACTATGTTAAAAGGGAAAGCAGTGTGACACGTTCTAACCTTGTTCAGTATATGAATGTCGCGACGCGTTTACTTTAAACTGTAGGTTATGTTGCTTGAGAGAGCGGAACGATTACCTTTATTGTATTTGAAATCAAAAAGGGTTGTTTGATCTTTCTTTTCTAGTTAACTTGGTAATATGAATGTAAAATTTGACATTATAGTCACTATTACATAATTTAATACATTGTTACTGCGTTATGTAGCTCAATTAATATCTATTCTTATATTATGTTTTAACTGAAGATCATGCCATAGAAAGACAATGATAATGTATGCGTCCCCTGTGTAAATATTATAATTAAATTTTTAACAATTATATTGGAAGTGTTCTAGTTTCAATTTCCTGTACCATTTTATGAAATCGCTATCGCTCCTCGTGTGCTACGTCACGACCCTTAGATCGCTATCCTACCTGTGTGTAAACACAAAGAATGCGCTTGTGTATTTTGTAATATTTCTAATACAATACCTCTCCAACTTGAAAAGAAATAGTGTTTACTTTGGACGCTTTATGTTTCACAAAAACTAAATCGTAAGCTTTAGTTTTTTAGGAAGAGGTATTAAATTTGATTATAATGACGAAATAAACAGATATAAAAAAGATCGAGACATTATTACTTATGTAAGTACCTACCTAATGCAATAAACAAAATGATCATTTATGCCAAAAATATTTAATAACCTCAAACGAACATTTCAGTTGTATTATTCTTTTCAAGTAGGTACACAGCTAAATACTTTTAAAATTAAATATTCAAAATTCAAAACAGTATATTCCGCATTACTCCCACTTCTAAAACCGTTGTCACATAAAAGAATATACTGACACAAATAGTTTTCGCTATTTATCGAGAGGCTGTGATTGTCACGTACTGCTTAGGCTAGAACAAAAATATAAGGGTCCTTAACATCTGATACACGTAATTGCTGACTCGACGGGTCATATCTGATCTTTGATACTCGTTCTTGAGCAAACTAGGTTTTTCTGGAGAATGGTACTGTATAGTGGAGAATCGATAGACGATGAGTTTATTGTCCATATTATTACAGTTACATTACAAATTTAAAATGTGCATAAGTCAATTAAAAATGTCAGTATTATATACCTGTGTATTTTTAAAACCTCTTCATTTTGATTGAAACCGAGACTATTCTTGCTATAAAAATTACTATTCCTTGAAAAGATATCGATGACATTCCAAATAATAAATTACCTAAACAAATACAGTATTCACACTCATATTTCCCTATAACCACAACAATTAAACCAGAAATGCAACCATTCAAAGAGCACACAGGTGGACACTTAACAATGATTGCGAAGAACAATGGCCACTTATTGTTTTATAGGGGCTCGACATCACTCAAGCCATGAATACGTAATGTTAAGATCACTAGAATTATGCTCTCCATTACTTTACAAGCGCTGGGTAACGTGATAATCGTTTTGGGATGCAATTGTTAAATCGAAGTTTGGTGTTTGATATTCGCCTTCGCTTCGCTACGCTTTCGCTTTGCAAAAATAGGTACTACCTACTGGAAACTCGGCTTCAAAAACTATTAAAATATACCTAATTAAAAACTCAAATTCAAACATTTATTTATTCTTCTAGACTTTCTTTATAAGCACTTTTGAATCACCAAATTATCCATAATTTTACATTTACCACCGGTTCGGAAAATAGACTTATATTATAAAGATTTAATAAAGTGTATGATTTGTTTTCTAAATTAGATTCAGCAATTTCAAAGATTATCACCACAAACAAACAAATACTGCATAATAAGTAAGCCTCAAGAGAACTTGAAGCTGCTTTGAATTGAAAGTACAGTTTGCTTTACAAATAAATATTTACTTCTGATTAGAAGAGAAAGCTGACTAATTTCTAAGATTAATAATTGTAAAAAAACACGATATATTTCGCTATCAGTAAACGTGTTATTTAATTAATTTTTTGATTCATTTGTTTTGTAAGTCTGTTCCCGAAATAGACACCTCTTCACTGGTTCTACATTGCAAGTTAATTCATAATGAGCCCTGAAGCCAAGTAATGTTCCTTTGTTTAAAAAGATTATGTTAGAAAGAAATGTCCATATACAATGAAATTTACGCCTACAGTCGTGAAGTAAGTTAATATGTAAGGTTATTGACTAGGCGAGAAACCCGACGCCGTCTGCCGATCTGCAGAGCGTATGAAATCTGTGGCGAATGAAATTTTAAACCTGCCATAGATTAACTATATAACAGATGTAGCATTTATGTTTTACCTTTTAAAGATGCACAACGATATAATTTATATTATGTTAAGCTACCTTATAATAAGGAAACTCATTACGTCCATTATGAATTATAATGTACATTTAAGGTAATAAGGAAAAAAGTTGGAACAAGGAAGGTTCACGTGTCGCAAAATTACACTGTTTTTGAATTAAGCTTTCCTAAAAATGTATAGCGTTATCTTCATTAAGTTTTATGAACATTTAGACTCGTATTCTTTTAAATATGAGTTTAAGACGACCTATTTCTATAGGTACATATTACATTTTATTTTATCGTTTTGAAATTCACATGTTACTCTTATTAAATATAGGTAAATATATTTCTGTTTGTTACGTTTTAACCTCTTACGAGTGTGCAAATTTCCTACGATGCAATAAATTTATCAAAACATTAAGTCTAGCAGTCTATAAAATTTTGACTTCCCATTGATATCTAAAGTAGATACCTTTATCTAGTCTGCAGCTAATATTAAAAATAATGTGAAGTGTAGGGAATGCAATCCCGACTCGAGATTGCAAATTCGGGATCCCGCGGGATTAGAAATATCAATCCCGCGGGATCCCGGAATTTTCGGGATCCCGTCTAATTTAAAAAAAATGTTGAGTTCAGATGACTGAAAAAGCTAATAACTGCTTGTTTGTGATTTGTAAGGTTAACTCAAATAACATATTACTCGAAAGAAAATAAAAACCTTTATTCTTCAATCTTACCAACTAAATAATAATCAGGTTGTAAAGAAATTAACGAAGATAAATTAGGTAATCAAAACAATAAGCTTATTTCAAGGAAATTAGGAAAAAAAGTGATTTTGAAAATGTTAAATGACTCCTTAAAAAACAAAGGGTATTAATAGTTTCATCTGCTAAACGGCATCTAATGTCCGTTGCAACTTGCAATGTACCCCGCTGCTGAGAATGCCCTCTCCGACTCAACGCTGGTTGGCAACAGCGTGGCGATTCGCCACTGGCGAAGCAATTATACAGGGTGTAATCGTTAAGTGTGCACAGGCGATTATTCCGTAACTATTGCAGATTTCAAAAAACTTTAAACTGATATCGAAAGCCCTTTACCTAACGAGTAAAATGACATTATTAACTTTTTATAAATAAAACGAGAAATATCCAAAAATGTCACTTGAAACGCTCCCATATATTTAGTATGAAATATGACTATTTCATACATTTAATATGAAAGGTTTTGCTTTTTTATTTGATTTTGATTTTTGTGCTTTAATTACTTCGCTAATTTTAATGAAAGTTCATTCAGAAACTGTAAATAGAGCTCGATGTGGAATACAATGGTATTCCATATCGAGGATGCCATTTCGAACATTTGCTTTGAATACAACATGTATGGGAAATCAAATGTATGGGAGCGTTTCATGTAACATTTTTGGATATTTCTCGTTTTACTTTAAAAAAGTTCTTATTGTCATTTTACTCATTAGGTATAGTACTTTCAATATCAGTTTAAAGTTTTTTGATATCTATAATAGTTAGGTATGGAATAATCGCCTGTGCACACTTAACGATTACACCCTGTATGCAAACTGCAAAAATCGCCCCCTTGTTCCTCCACACTCAAACAAATCCATTTCTTTTTTAATGGTAGATTCTAATTTGTCTAAGCTCGTGGACGTGGATATACGTGCAAAAGGACTTTTAGAAGCCGCTTGCGCCCCGAGTGGTTGTGTGTTGCGTCGCTGACCACTGCCGCCCAATCCCGTCAATCTCGAACGGGATCTCGTCATATAATGCGTCGGGATTGATCCCGAAAAATTACACGAGATCTCGCGAGATCGGGATCCCGCGGGATCGGGATTGCATTCCCTAGTGAAGTGTTATTGAATTAAATTCTGTCACACCTGTGAAATAATCTATGCCCATATAGGCCTGGGTCGGGTTGTGTTACAATTCGGGATGGTTGCGATTATTCTCGGTTTACCTCTACACAAATATTTTACATGCTTTATTAACTTCTTTCGTGTGCAAATTTAACAAATTGTTTGTATGTTTATTAATGAGTTTGTAACCTTATTGTGTTTTAAATGAATATGTACTGAGATTTATTATCTAGTATAGATGGGATATGCATTTTTAAAGTGATAATTTAGAAAAAATACAGTTTGATAAATAGTAACCTATAGATGGATCTACAGGAATATTAAAAAGATTGGTTTCTTTTTGTGACGATTTTACTAAAAAAACTGTCTTACGGATTAAAAACATTACCATTTGAGACGTACATCTTTTACGTACAAGAGTCTGAGCAGCTGGTATTATATAATTTACCATTCATTTATAGGAATTGATTAGAAGGTAAACTGACGTACAAAAATGTCTACACTTTAACTTATTTCTAAATGAAATACCTATGGTTTAATATTATTAAGAGGCGATGACATTTACAAAGTTAATTAGTTTTTTATAGCTTCCGATTGTTCTGAGAAATCATTCTGTTTTTTGTGACATGAGATCATATTCTATTGTCTGTGTGTTTGTCAATTTTTTATGTTTGTATTACGTCATTGTATGTTGTCATAGCATTAATATGTGCACATGTATGTGTTAATATGATTAGCACATAGTCTGAGTTTACATTTATGGCCTAATTTTTGAGATTTTCTCTATGATTATTAGATAGGTGTTTATTATACATGATTTGCTTTTTAACGGTTTTTTACGAATTACAAGTTTCACGTTTTACCTCAATAAGGCCAACTTTTTCAGACCATTTATCATCTATCAATATACCAAATTTCATACATGACGCTTCAGCACTTGCGTGATAGAGCAACATCACATCGCCTCTACATACAAACATTCTGACTTGATTTACATCTTATATCTTGCACATAAACTCATACCTTTAATTATAAAGTTACAACCGAGATTTTTATAAAAATAATTACGAAGATACGTTAAGGTTGCGCAATTAAAAGACCGGTCTACTTAGACAGTCATTATAAAGTCAAAGCCAACAGTTTAAACGCTTCGGCTCATATACCGTCGACATTATATGCTTAATGGAGGCCTACTTAAGCACAAAAGAGATCACATTCTAATACTCTCTCATATGAAACTCTGATGAAATTGCTGGCTCACTTTTTATGCATTTTTCTGTCCTAGTTTTTCCTTGTATAAAAGCGAAAGGACCACGATGTATAGACAATTACTAAAATTATCTGAAAGACTGAAACTTATATCTAAAATTACTGGAATTATCTTGAATCTAAATATTTTACTTTTTCAACCTAATGCTTTACTTATATAATTTCTCACATCAGACTAACCTGAAATATATTTTTATTACGGATATCTTGCAAGAAAAATGTCAAAATATAATTTTAAATGAATGCTCCTAAGTATATAAATTCGTAGAAACACGAGGATAATTCGTATCGAAATATAATCTATCTTCACAAAAAGCTTAATACAAAATTCCATAAATATTGTTTGTTTTTAAATGATAACAAAACAGAATAATCACATACTCACTCATCAAAAACCTCAATTAAAACACCCAAAAGCTCACGTCATCACGTGTGTATTAAGAAGTACAAAAAATAGCATTTCAATAACTCCATAATATTTCCCATTCATTATCCACGTTAGATCGCGTCTGAAAGCTCCATTGAAGGAATAAAAGACTTCATAGTATGTATGTATGTATATATTCTATACACTGTACAGAACCGAACCCACTTACTCCAAGTAGAAACGTCTTTAATGTAAATATTTGTTCGCAGGTGAGCCTTTCATTATGCGACGAATCGGCTGAATGAACTGTGCCCAGCTGCTTTCTGTTTATTTGACGTATGTATTCATTTATTTACTAACAAAGACTAACATCTCTTATTTTTCGTATGTGGATTATAAAGAATTCTTCACTTTCACCTTCATGTAGCAGAATAATCATTAATAACTTTTATCGGAATCAAAGCAACGCTATAATGACATCACAAATAATTTACCATTTTTTAATTGCTTTATTGTATTTATTGGAGCCCAACGGTTGACTTGACCACAGTTTTCTTTCTGGAGGAATACTAATCATTTGATATAAGATCTAAGCATTTACTTACTAATCTATTCTTAAAAACGCGTTTTTTACTAGTTCGAATTGAACATTTTTTTGAAAGGTATACATTTATCGAGGCATGCTTAGTTATTAGTAGCGTGAAGTTATATATAACTTATGTTATATATAACTTCACGCTACGACCAATTGCAGGGGAGCATGAACAACCTTTTGAGAGCAGACAAAGTTGCATAATTCAGCTAGTGACAATATAATTCTCTTATTAGGTAGAAACAATCCTTCCCCGGTGACCTAGAGTCATTCATCTCAATCAATCTGCTGGAATCACTCCATCTTATTTAGATTACCTACCTGAATGTCAAATATCAATAATTGTTTGGAGTTTCAAGTGACGGAGTGAATTTCCGGGTAATATTGTTTTTGTAGAGATCACAATTGTATTGTAATATACAATAATTTTGATATAAAATAAAACACACTAATTATTTATATGTTCCCTTAATAATTTATAAAATATAAAGTGATATTGCTTGTTTATTTGATGTTCTTAGTGTTAATAAATTTAACAAATACTCATATAAAATATTACATTTATAATGCTTAAACTTCTCGATCCCCAATAAATTATAATTAAAATAACATTAGCATAAAATTAATTAAATCTTCTTAGACTTTCCAGACTTCGATAATACTTCTGTAACTAAGAAATCTTACAGACATATTACGATTTTCGAGCCTACAGAGTGATTCCACAAAAACTTTTATATTGAAAGAGCAGAGCCTTCTTATTAAGAAAAATACTTCTTTATTAAGGAAGCACTTTTGTAACAATCTTCGTCCAAATCTTGAGGACTAGAATCTTTCGCAAAACTTTATCTATTTCGTATGAACATTGAGTTATATATCAGAATTGTATAGTATGATATTTGTTTAACCCCCAAAGGTAAGTCCAGTTATATGTATTACTACCATGAATGTTGAAGCTACGACATATTTTGTCTGTTGCCCATGCACAAAATTCTAAACCGAATTGTTATTACTAAGTATGTACTTGGATAGGTATGAAATAATATATCTTTGTATCCGCACACTAAGGGCTAAAGTAATAAGTGATCACTTAAGAAATTCGTGTTGGGCTTATGCATAAAAGGGCATTAAATTTTGCACTTTTAATTAAATATATATCTCACGTAGCACGACCGCCATTTTGAACATTTTAATGCTCTTAAATATTCTATAGTCATAAAAGCATAGTAAATTATGTCTCCCCAGGGCACACGCTTGGAGACATCCCGTCTTTGTGTAACTTTTTAATTATTTAGGGTTGCCTTTTGATATAGTACATCGGTATTGTTGGTACAGACTTGCGACGCTATACATATAATTAAGTTTACAGTATGTAATAATATTGGCATAAAAATATGTTATATAGCAGCCGTTGTCAGCCGATTATTATACCCACTGCAGGAATAAGTTGCAATAAGCTTTGGAATAAGCTGCCTCATAAGTTTCTAGATGTAATTGATGTTAATTAAACACGAAGCTATACGATTTATTACTTATAATTACTGATCGAAGAATAAATTCTTAACACGATTAATCCATAAATATTTATTTTTATCCATACTTACTAAAAAAAACTTACAGGGATCCGCTAATATGCGATGTTTATATGAATTCGCATAATATGCAATATGCATACTACTGCATAATATGCATGCTGCAGGTAAAAAAGATGAAACCTTGAAGCTTCTCAGTCATTACTCATAAGTATTTAATTCTCATCATACCTAGTACTTAGGTTAATAAACTGTCTTCAATCTCTAAAATATAACTTGAATTAGGCGGTGCAGATGCGCGCTTCCAATTCTACAAATGGATAAATCTTAATCTACTCACATCACATTACATAATCCAGTAAAGTCAATTCATCAGTCAAATAAACCCAATGATTGCTATCGACAATCGAGTCGAATCGCTAATCGATTCACGGTGTTTGCTCGTTTGCGTGCGCTGATTGCGAGACATCAAATCGAATAATCGGTATTATTCGATTACGATTTGCGCTGTTTACATCCCTTGTTGAAGGTCTAATTGTTTATAATACCCGCTTAATACTCGTAGTGTGCAGTTTCATTGTTTGTGTGTATGCTGTGTTAACAATTTGTAGATTGTAGGACTAGAAGCTTGTCATAATAAAGAACGAACAAAATCATTGGATTTAGATATCGAAATAGGTAATAGGAATATTTATTCATATTACCTATTTCAATTTGAAGTTTTAACTTTCTCGAAAAAAACGATTTTGTTTATTTTGATAATTGGAAATTAACTATTAATTACTCATATGTATATCATAATTCATACTAAAACAAGTGAACATGTCTGAGACACCGTTATTGTTTACCTGCTCAAATTACCAAAATATTTTGTAATAAAATATTTATCTAAGCGTTAAAAATAATCCATTTCTTAACTAAAAGAGAGGAATAAACAGAAATCCCAAAAACATTGTTCTCAATGATTTAATTGTACGTATCCCAAACCACGATTTCGCGCAATCAACTGAACAAACATAAAAATATATTCGACAAATATCACTGAACTCCCGCCAATTACGTGATGGGGTAATTGCTCCATCTGTCAAGATTTCAATCTTAATACCTCTGTTTAAGGTTCATTTTTGTTTATCATTATGGCTATTGAAATTGTGTATCATTACTTGAATGTGTGAGACCTATATTTAGGTATCGCTACTGATTATTTTGTATTATCCCATGAATACAAATGGAGGATAAAATATATTTTGTGCTTCTAAATAAAAGATTTATTTGACCTTAATATGTACTGACCTTGTATGAATTCATTAAGTTTTTATATAAGAATTAATATTCTGGAATATAAAAAGCAAACACTTATTTTCGCTAACAATATTATCTCCTATCATCATAAAAACGTTCCAACTAATTACAATTTTATTATCTTATAAAATAAAATAATGTGAAAGAAACAAACATCTATTGAACGTAAATTAGACAGATTTATTTATTTTTTTTACTTATACAAAGAAACAACTTTAAAACAAAAACACACTGACTCATAAAATAACACAATGCGCTTGATCTGACATTTAAACATAATTGGTAGCATGATCGGATTATAGTCGCAGCGGATATGGCTCTTAACAAATTACTGCCGACCACGACTGCGGACATCGCGTTTTTAACTCAGACATTGTTCCCAGACAAAGGGCATGTGCTTGGAAGTAAATTAATTAAAATTTTACTTCTATTGAGAATGAAAATATAGGTTTTAACGATTTGATTAAATATTTTTGATGCCACACTTTTTGTGACTTACATATTACACTCACCTGACCTTTCAACAATATCATTCCACGCTTACATTATAAATGATACTCCAATATCATTAGTAGATATACCTGAACAAGAAAGTCAAACCATGGCTTTGAAATCTTTAAAATACTAAAAGGTATCTACTTGTTTTTTTGACATTAGAAAACGTGCATGTTTCCCTGCTTCCCGAAATACATTTCTCATCTGTCTATACATTTATATTACACTAGCGGTCCGCCCCGGCTTCGCCCGTGGTACATATTTCGCAATAAAAGGTAGCCTATGTTCTTTCTCAGGGTCTAAAGATTGTCTGTGCCAAATTTCATCAAAATCGGTCCAGTAGTTTATGCGTGAAAAACATACATACATACATACATTCATACATACATACATACATACAAACCTTTCCTCTTTATAATATTAGTATAGATACATTTTGTTATAATCCCTTATCTTTAAAAGCAAAGTAAAAGATGAAAAAGCACACAATGTAAAGTGCCCCTTACAAATTTAATTCGCAGCATCGTCGATTATTCAATTTAAACAGCTCTTATTGAATAACGGATGTGTTAATTGTCTTCACACTCGACATCACAATATTATTGCACCTGCCTTTCCTTGTATTCCTTTTGCTATTTCTTTGTCTTTTAAATGAAGCTGTGTTATTTTTGTTTTGCGTTTTATCCTGATGAAGAGTTGTTATAAGTTTACGAAGATTGCTGGTTATCGGATGAACCAATTTAAGTATACCTATAGATTATTTTAGTATGTCAAATTGGAATTGATGTTTGGAGGATATTTACCTCTGTTTTTAAGTTAACAGAATTTCATCCGGTAGGTATACCCAGTTTCAAGTAGCTGTTGTGAATTCTTAATTTTGGTATCTATTGATTCTTAAATCGTTCGATATTTCCCGATTTTTAAGTTATACGTCTTACCTACTAAATCGATAGTTCTGTTTCTTTCAAGGCTATAATTTTCACTATGTGTAATAGAATCAAATGTGTATTCGATAGATTTTAAATGTCACTGATTTCTAACATTATGAATAATGAAGTAATCTCACACCGTTACACGTAAGCCCTCTTAAATATAACTTTTGAACAAAAAGCGAACGCGAAGTATAATTATCCTACCCAAGATCGATTCAAGGCAATTACAACCGAAATGTCAACACAACAAAATTAATATTTGAATGTTTAATCACCCTCCAGGATATGACTTGGCCGACCCTTTAAATATGCAGGCGCAATTAGGGCTAGGTATACTTGGGTAATCCTGTAAGCTTATTGGCTAAATGCTTTGCACGTATTAAAGTTTATTGTAATTGTAACTTGGAATCATTACGCAGTTTTATTAATATATACTAAAGAATTTTAATTTTTAAATGTAGGTACGTTCAGTGAGGTTCAATAGTTAACTTTCATGGAGATTATAGAAATGGGTTTTAATGCTTTTTTATGGTTTCAGCCTTCAGGTATTATAGATAGGAGCTTGCTTATTTAAGCACTATACTGTTAAAAATTGTTAAGTTTTCTCTATTCATAAATGTTGAAAATTCCTTTTCTTTTGTACAAAATTCGAATTCAAACTTGGAAACTTGCGTCTCAAGGCCTACACAATCTACATACAAGTTTTCCATTCCCAAATTCGCTTCGTCAAAAGTACTTAGCGTCACGGAAAGTAAAGCCATTACTTCATTTATATGTGGGTATAATAAAAGTAGATCCAACACAAGTTTGTAAGTGTGTCTGATGTTACACATGCGCGGTAAATGGGCCCGTTCTTTATTCACTTAGCGAAGTAAGGCTGCGGACACATGGCTGCGTGATATGTTTTTGGGTTGGAATTGGGATATAAGTTTGATTGATGCTTTTTCGGTTGAGCTCTTCAACCGATTTACAAAAAAAATTCTCAATTCCACTGCTTTTTTACCGATTTTGTTGATTTTTTTGGATTTGAGAGCTAGTGACTTCGGTTAGTCCCTTTTTAGAAGGAAGCTTTGTTGTTTCGATTGGCATTTGATCTTCGATGATAACTTTGAGGTATGTGGGGCAAATAAACGAAAGTTTAGTCCGTTGATATATTCTTATCTATATTTAATGGCAAATGTGACAGTCATCTTAGAGATATGTAGCTTTCACTGGACAGTTCCAGTCAAATCAGATGTTTATATATTTTATGGAAAATTGTATATCTCATTTCTAGAGAATATTTTAAGCATGCGATTAACAATGACTTTATATGTTATAAATTAAAATGAACACAATTAAAATGAGCTTTAAATAAGCAGTGTTACATTTCTGTTATCAAATGTATTAATATTCTTATTGAAATAAATATTACTCATATTGTATTCCTATAAAATACCCTTGAGTCTTGGTATACAGATGAATCACATTGTAACGTAGTATGGCCATTAATCATTTTCATGCTTGTAAAAATTACATTTCTCTTTCACTCCCAAATGATTTTACATAAGTGAGAGCGAGATGATTCATATTTAGCCAGAAATCATTCATAGGTAATATCAAACAACAATTTCATTGTATTTCACACTTATCTAAAATAAACATTAATTTTATCATAACATTTAGATATAGGTATATAGGTATATAGATATATGCTATGTTGGTATTGATAAGATTAGAGCGACAGTGTAGTCACCCAGGTTAAACGACAATTAATACAATCCTCCAATAAGCCATAACTTTGATATTGTCTGTCTAGGTGGATATTAAGGCAGATGTCAAATTGTAAGGTTTAAGCACAATGGGCTAAAATCATGCTAAAATAATATAAATAATTTATCATTGATTGATAACTTCTAACTGTAATTTGTACACGTGTAGTCTAAGTATTACCCTTGTATGATTTTTTTTAATTACACATACAACTTCACACATTTCTAAAATTAACGCGACACTGTACTATAAATAAACATTTTGACACCACAGACTATAAAATTGTAAGAAACATAAATAACGAATTATTTATCCACGACATTCAAGCATAATTCCAACAAAACGTGTAAAATGACTCAACAAAAAGCCCAGAGATCATCTTATACTGGTTATTACATTACGGTGCGCGCGCGCATTATACAGTCATTGTAGATGATAATTCATGGCCCACAATAGTCGCTATAAACATTAATGTAGTACATATTTTGTAATCCGTGTAATCGCTATAGTCGAGTGGAACGCTATGAATCACTCCTACTCGACAGAAACTCGGGCCATCCTGTATTTAACTGTTACATTGCTAATATACGTTTTCTATTGAGTATTAATGTACTAAGGTGAGTAACAAACATGGGTTACATTCCTGTTAGACTTTCCGGAGGGAGTTTTAAGAATTTCAAACTATATGAAGTTGATAATCCCAACCTTTTTATGGAGTTTCTTGCCGATTCTTCTCCATAGATACTGCTTTCCGAATCGGTGGTAAATGTTAAAAATACTTATGTAATGACGATTCGAAAGTGCTACTAAATAGTAGTCTAATTGAACAAATGAATGTTTGAGTTTGAGTTTGAGTTTGAGCTTGTAAATACTTGGACATCAGCATGGCCAGCTCTAAATGATTAAATATTTTTTTGTTTTTGAATAATTTTCCTGTACCAAAATAACTATTTATGAGTGATGAGTTAGAGATTTTGTGAGTCTAGCCACCTCACTCACGTGCAAATTTGTTACTTTGACGCGAAACTTCTAAGAAGTTGAAATAACCCTTCCTTGAACAAACTTAACTCCAATAAGACCTCGTAACTCTCTGCTAACTTACACAAGAACATCATCAGGAAAAAACATATTTTTTCCACATAAAAGTAATGGCCAAAAAGTACTTTCCATGCATTTATTCTGCAACTTTATGAGATTACACTAAGTAATTAAAATAATATCTCGTTGTTTTCAAAGCTTTAATATTATAATTTAGGGTTTACAGAGATTTGGAGTATAATTTAAAAGCACGAACTCCCATCGTGTTCGCCTTTGATATAACATTATCAGCTAACCGGATCAAAAGCGAATATTGTGGCGAAACCGAATGTAGACATCTTGAAAAGGTTTTAATTAAGCTAAGTGAGGGTCTCGCCATCAATCGAGTTAATGCCTGCTTCCACCTGAAACGGGAACTTTTTCCACGTCATTCGCTCAGAATTGAATCTACGTACTCAAACGAGCTTGAAATTTTTATACACGGATTTTCTGTGGGAAACCTTATTAGTGACGGAACTGTGCAGCCGTTAACGCGTGCTTTGCCTTTACACATTTCACTGGATTTTTAAATGAGACACATTCATAATCTAATAGCTTTGAAACGTTCTGCGTCGTAATGTTTGGGCAAGAAATAGGTTACTTGGTGTGCATCGTTTATGTACCAAATGTTAGTTGATTCAATTCAGCAGTTTAGTTTTGAAAGAAAAATATTTTCGTAATTCGTATCAATGCAAATATGTAAGTAATTTACATTAAATTGGCCGTTTTACGAATATAAATGAACGCAGGTTTAACAATGAAGTTTTTAGTCAGCTCTTTTTATTAAGTAGACTTTAACAAGTTGCCAATCTAGGGAATTAAAAGCCAAAATCTTGCAAACGCTGCATTCTCAATAAATGACGGCGCGAATGAAATTTCATACATATTTTTGGATTTATAAATGTTGTTATTAATGCTGTATCGCTGGAGTCAAATTTTTAATTTGAACCTCTCTTTGTACGTGAAAATTCGAAATTGCATTTTAAGTTTTAATTCAAATAAAATATCATTAAAGTAAGTGCAGGCCGCCATTTCGTAATAAGTCTCAATTTTGCAAAATGCTCGTTATTTTCGTCGCCGGCTTTAATTTCATTTACCGTCCCTTTGTATTGTTAATTGCGCTTTCTTACACCACTTTATATAAGCTATGATTAAAGACACGACGTCGCCAGCTAAAAATATTCAAAGAGGTGAATGTTTAAATAGGTCGGTTAATGCGGCCTCACGCGCCTTCGAGGCGCTACCCGGTGGAGTTCAGGAGTGTCCTCCGCTCTCTTCTTTCCACAAATTAACCGTGCTTTTTAAGTTGGCCGGATGAATTTTAAATTAGATTAAGCCTCGAGCCGGTCGTGACGCCGCAAAGATATGAATGATGACTTCTATGTACCGCGACCAGTGTAACCTGACCCCTGCCGCTTAGAGCTTTGTTGGTTATTCGGTATTGGTTTAATGGACGTTAGTATTATACGTATCACAGTCATTATGGAATTAAAGCAATCTCTCTGTTCCGGTGAAATAATTGAAGCTTTTTGTTGTTATGCGATGTGAATGTACTCCAGTACGCAGCGACGCAACGGTACTCGACAGATTTCCTGGATTCGATTCCCAGGCCTGGAATGTTTCGAGATGTACTATTATTGAATGGGATTGAGTTCCCATGGCTACAAATTGTTGGTACTTTTTTACCTTGTTTGATACGTCGTTAATATACTTCTTATTTGTACCATTTACCATTGACATTGTAAATTGCTCATCATTTTAGACAAGCATGGGTAAGCTAATGTTTGATTTTTCTAGACGTATTTCATAAGGTATGCAGAAAAAATTTAACTATTACGATTAACTAACTTTTATGGAGTAAGAATTTAATGGCGAAATTTCAATTTTACTATCACTTGCATGTTTAAAATATTGCTATGATAATATAACTTATTTCAATAGAACGAAAAACAACTAAGCTAGTTAGAAACAAAAACAACCAGCCATCATCCCAATTCCCAAATCAATCCATGTACCAGGGTCACAAAAACGCAAGGCTGTTAGTTAATCAGGCCACGCTAATCCCGATGTCTATTTGTCCGCTGACCGCAACATTAGTCCCGTGTCCGATCCCGGGATGGCCGGGATAGCCCGGATAGCTGGGATTGGTGGGATCGGTGGGATTGCCCGGGATTGAAACTTATCCCGGGTCGCGGTCTTTAGTTAGATGCGATTGTTATAAACCTTAGCTGCGATGCGATTTCGAATTTAAGGTGCGAGTTTTACGAGTATGTGAATGATGCGCAACGTTACGACATTCATTTGTTTCTTGCTACGTTACTTTTAGTTATCAAAATATTAAGAACATTTATATCTAGGGTTTGTTTATAGCACACTAACAAATCTTAACTCTTTGTATTACACACGTAACTGTATTTGTATCATGTTTGTAGGTAAGTATAATTTTTACGCCGTAACTGCTATACGAATTGTGATGAATCTTTAAGTGTCTGACAGGCTAAAAATAATTTAAATTAGAAATTGTTATCTAATCTATTTCTGTCCCACTTATACGTTTATCTATTTATTCGTCGTATCGTCAAAACTTACTACAAAATTTAAAAAGAGCAAGAATGTTATTTTAATTTTAAGCACACATAAATTTTCATATTGAACGCACGAAAAATATGAATAATCTTAGCATTTAATTCAAATTCCCTTTGTCTCTGGAGAAATCTCGTTGCGTTTGCGGTAATCACACAATCAACATGCAGATAGCCACCATTTCACAGATGATTAACAAGACTGTGACGTCACAACGCTCCCAGAAACTTCCAATTTGGTGTTAAATTGAAGTGATTAAAACTAACCCTGTCTACGCTATGCGGCAGAAATGATTATATTTGACGATTATCCTATTTTGATATGTGTGCGAGAAAAGTTATATTGATGTCCATTGTCCAGTTAAAGAATTTAGTAATAGTAAATCGATAATATATACCGGACAAATTGAGAACCCCCTCCTTTTTTTAAGTTGGTTAAAATATATGTGTGAAGTTTACCAAAACCATAATACACCACTAAAATAAAAATAACGTAATAAGAAACTATTACATCTAAAGATGTAAACACATTTCACTAATTTGATAGATTAATAGATAATATGGACCCTTTACCAATTTATACCAACCAAGACCTTAAATTTGTAGACCCTTACACTTGTGACGAAATCTAACCATCAAATCAGATCCAATCACTAGAAACAATCTGTAAACCTCAATTAAATACAACTTGTTATCTTTCAGTTGAACTCAATCAGCTGACAAAAGTATCAGCTCTACGTTAATGAAATCCCCCCTCCCCTGGGGGTTACAGGTGACAGTGGTAATGTTGTAATTCGTATGCAGGTCGACAGGTTTCACAGGCAATTAACTACGTGGCGAGCTCTATTGGCTTCTTTAATGTACCCTACATTATGATGTTATAGTGCAACTGCTTTATGTTTTGTATTGTGAAAAATATATTTTAAGTTGTTGTCTTTGTAGATAGATTTTGACATGTATTGTAAAGTAAAATCGTCATATACTAACCATTCTTAAGAAAAATGATTAGTAGGTACGTAGGCGTTTTGTATTTTGGAGCTTTATGGTATGGTAAATTAAAATTTCAGTGTGTGTGTTAATTTAAATGTTAATTAACATTATGATTTTTTAGGAAAAGAATAGGTTAGCTATACCTATTGTAAAATTTAAATGTAATTCTAGTGTGTATTAAATTCTTTGTCTGTCACGAACACTCTTAAAAGACTATTAGACTTAAAGGACTATTAAAAGACAGAAGCCAGGAAACGTTATTATATAAAAGAAATCTCATATAACAGTCTAGATTACAATGTTCCCACGCCAACTGAACCTTCCAACATCCCATAAGAAGTCTTAATCCTAGGCTATCCATTACTAATTGCATTTACGTGTTTTTCCAAAGGATAGGATTCGATTCCCTTAACGATCTCATGGTAATTACTCCGTACATACGTAATGATGCGTAACTTAACCAAATCAGGCTTGCTACTGATACCATCTAAGACCTAGGTTTTATTTACGCACTGTGTGTGTATGTAATGAATACGGATAAGTTGTTAGAAAATCGCATTGTATGCGTTCTAAGTAATGTATTTAATATTAGAGAGCAAAATAAAATAATACAGAACACACTCAAATCGGTATATCCGTTTGCGAGCTATAGCAAATCCACCTGCAGTCAACACGAAAAAAAATATTTTATTTGAAATTTAAAAACTATTCGAAATTACTGAAACAAAACGTATCGCACAAGTTTTTAATAACGTGCATTTATGGTCTACTTTGTTACATTATTATCGACATCCATACTAATATTATAAATGCGAAAGTAACTCTGTCTGTCTGTCTGTTACTCAATCACGCCTAAACTACTGAACCAATTTGCATGAAATTTGGTATGGAGATATTTTGATACCCGAGAAAGGACATAGGCTACCTTTTATTGCGAAATATGTACCACGGGCGAAGCCGGGGCGGACCTCTAGTATTCCATAAAAACCATGCATAGTAAGAACCTTTAAATAGTCGCTATTGCGAACTCATTACGCAACCTTTATGCGGAGTCGGGTCTTGATCTAGAATCTCAATCTAGACGCATTCCCACGCGTCTGAGGGAAATGGTTGTTCAACTGACTGACTTGGTGACAGGATGCTGAAAATCGGCGCTGTATTTTGGGCAGTATATGCTGAGAAATAGCTACTTCTGTTTAGTTATAATAATTGTGTAGTTCTTTTTAAGAATTATACTTTTTAACGGATTTAAACGTGATTTGTCCTTAATTTTCTGCCGATATTTCGGTTACTGCGGGTCTTTCTTATTATTCTTTTAGCCGTGTTTTTTTAAACTCTATTTTATTTTTAACGAGGTTAAGTGAATATGCCTCTCTCTTAAAATTTTCGACATTTCAATCAACTGTTGAAATTGCTTAAAAGATAATAAGGTATTCTCCATAAATTGAAATAATAATGAATATTTTAATGTATTTATATGGAGATATTAAAGTAAAATGAACAATTTCAGCGAAATTATAACATTATGTACATGTTATTAAAAGCTTTATAGTAATCTTCTTATATATAAAAATGAATCGCAAAATGTGTTGGTAAGCGCATAACTCGAGAACGGCTGAACCGATTTCGATAATTCTTTTTTTATTATATTCCTTGAAGTACGAGGAAGGTTCTTATGTAGAGAAAACGTAAACATGTACCACGGGCGAAGCCGGGGTGGACCGCTAGTTTAAAGATAAAATTGAACACAATCTTTCGTCATTTTCGATGCTTTATGAATAAAGCCATAATTAAAAAATATGGTTAATATGACTTGTAAGATTGTTAGTTATTTCAATATATTGTTAAATCAGCATGTAAAATTTGCACAGTGAAAATATTGTAGGTTGTACATCCGTGAAAAAGTTTATTATTTTCATTCATTTATTTATTCATTCTACTTTTTAAGGGTCACGCCATTAACTACTGCATACTGGCAAATAATAAAACCCTAGTAGTAACTTCAAATTTACATCTATATATATAAAAGAAAGTCGTGTTAGTTACTTCACTTATAACTCAAGAACGGCTGAACCGATTTAGCTGAAAATTGGCAGGGAGGTAGTTTAGACCCAGGAGAAGGACATAGGATACTAAATATGTACCACGGGCGAAGCCGGGGCGGACCACTAGTAGGTATATAAAATCTATTTAACATCAAAAATGTACACGCAAAAGCACTCACAAAACTATGCCTATAAACTACATAATCTTATATATAAAATTTTCGTGTCACAATGTTAGTCTGCATACTCCTCCGAAACGGGTGGACCGATTCTCATGAAATTTTCTGTGCATATCGGGTAAGTCTGAGAATCGGCCAACATCTATTTTTCATATGTACCACGGGCGAAGCCGGGGCGGACCGCTAGTAATGCTATAAATATAAATCCATTTTCCCACATTACGAACTTATAAAAATATAATAGAAAATACAACGCAACATTTCAGCACAAGCCGCGTGATTGATTAGTTTATATACTGACCTGACGTCACAAGCTTCTACTGTTTTGCTTGTATTTATACATATACCCGCATATCCTGTTATATTATTTACGAAGTAAGAATTATAGTAATACTTAAATATTAATTTTGTTCAAGTTTGTGAGGATGAATGTTTGTTAAAGAATCTCTTTATTTTATACCTACAGGGATCGTTAAAATATAATGGTAAAAATATCGCTTTTCATAAGCTGCTTTCTGTACACTTCCTTTAATGTATTTCTTATTTATAAATTCATTTTACTTTTGTACGAAAAAGTATTTTTATACATTCATATATTACCTACTTATCGGATTAGTTGAAAATATTATATCTCGCTTGTTCGTAAAGTTTCTTATTTATTGATGATAAATATAAATAATTCGTAAATGAATACCAAGATTATTCAATACAATATCTAGAAAGAATCTTAACCCAGTTTTTATCCAGGAATAAGAAAAGCCAAGCCTAGCTTTTTCACGATGAGAAAATCTTGGAAAATGCAAAGCATTCCTACTCCTTATTATCTACTGACATAATTGATTTTTCTTTTTCCAATAAATAAATAATTTGTATATTTCCTTGATTTATTTTCAATCTATTTATGATTATTTTTAATCAAGCCTTTCAAATTATTTAAATATTTGTTTCAATATGACTGCCCAGTTTTGTTTGGTAGATATACGTATAAACGTATTGTTATGCCGGTATTGAAAGCATTTTTCCCTTGGCAACAGTTTTTAAATCGGAGAGTGATATCCGTTTCCTAAACTATTTCCCTGCAAAAACTATCGGAATTCGGATACGCTGTTTCTCTGCAAAAGGGAAACGAATGTATTTCTAATAGCCAACCAGTTAAATAGATTTTCAAAATTTATAATTTCAATGTGTAATAAGACCAAGACATCATTAAAGAAGAGTACCTATAATACTAAAGACTAATGTGACCAATTTTCTTCCACAAACATAAACCCACATGCATGACATCTTGGCCGCTCAAGTGACTTGTCATGCCCTCAAAAATACAAGTAAAATAAGCAATTAGTTAGACGAGCGACTCGTAAATGTGGTATTTATTCAGCCGCGGGCTGCGGAGGCTGTTTTATTATTCATTGTTTACGGCATGACGTCATACCCAGATATGCGAACGTTCTAGAAATAAATGCTCATTTTTATAAAAGTTTCCCTCGTGTTTTAAATTAACGAAATTGTATTTTGTTCCAGATTCAACGGGAATGATTTTATTTCAACAGACTTGGTGAGTACTTAATAAAATTAATTCTAGACCTGCTCGGGCCATTAAAATAACGTCGCACGTAGGTGGTAGACATAAAATTGCAGGCGAATACGGCTTAACCCTAAAATGCTACACGAATTCCTCGGAATCTTCGATCTACGCCTGGGTATTTTAAGCACCGCGTATATTAACTGAAAGTCTTTGGCCATAAAGCGGTCGACATTTCGTTATCTGCTAACGGTTCGGAAAATGGGAGAATCGGACCGGCCGATCCATTACTGGTATTAGGTGATCGGTATCTAAGTTTTCTGTGGCGTGGTTAAAGGGTTGAAACTTCAAAGATTTTAATGGCTGTTTACTAGTCGGCGGTAGGTACTTATGTTTATTTATGGATTGCTGTTTGGTGTACTTTCCTGCTTGAATCACGTAACTTGTTTTTAAACCAGAAAAGTAAAATGTTAAAATGATAAATTGCGATATTGTAATGTTGTATGACGTGCCATGTAGTAGGTACATACTTCACATACAAGTGACATTGATAAATACACATCAACAGATAATGTAATTATTGCCTTCTTTGGAAAAGCCCGCACTTTGTTCCTCATTGTTGAGTTTGTAATTCTTTTCATGTCGGGCATTTTTTAGTAAATAATCACAGCACGTATTGATTAATTTTACAAAGCTGTTCAAGATTGTCTAAAAGCATAATAATCCGAACATCTAAATCAAAACAATCCGTCATCTTATCTAATAAAGGTTAAATGTTATCCAATGACGTCATCGAAACAATAAAACCGACCGGATACATATTCCGATGGCGACAAAGATAATTCCATTTATTCGCAAAGCGGGTAGTTTGAAAAAGGGAGTCTAATAGGATATCAAAACGGTTTCCCCACCGGACCCTGTATTGTCTGAGTTCCTTCGGCCAGAAATCATTGCGTGAATGCCGGAGGGTTAACAAATATGCTGTATATAATAATATTATACGAAATTCCGTCTGTCTGTTCCTTTTGAGCTTTGGAATCTGTTCAGTGGGATTTGTTTAATTTTAAAAATCAATCGTTTAAATGATGATTTATTTTGCCTTACTTAAAAAGTACTTAAAACTTTACTTAAAATATTTCATAAATAGGTAGGTGCAAATAAAATAAAAATAATCGTATTAGATTCATGTTAAACACGACAAGAAATTTTTACATAATCACGGAATATCTAAAATAAATTTCGAGGCTTGAGAGAAAGATGTGTCTGTATTTTTGAAGACGCATTTTTAAAGATAACTTCTTTGTTATTAAAAATTGTTTGACTTAATGAAAAATATAAAAAAAAAACTATTTAAACCAGAAATCTAGAATAATAGCAGCTCAGAGACAAATGTAGAAGTAATTTGTACATTTCTCAGGTAAGTGAACACTGCGGCGGGTTTTTTGGCCAAATTTTTCCTAAAATAAGTTTAAAACTTGTAAACTTTGTTTTACCCCAACGAAATTGGTGAAGTTTTAAATAAATCCCTTTATATAAATAATTTATTAATAATATAAATACATAACTTGATTTATACATATATACTGAATTATCTATGTCTATTCTTTAATTAGTAATGAATTACATATTTGTATTATCTATTCTTTTTTTTATCTTTTTGATGCGCCCTCGCTTTTTACCAATGTCTTCATGTCCTTTATTTTTATGGTTGCCTGGAAGAGATTGCTTTTAAGCAATAAGGCCGCCTATTGTACACTTTCCAATTTTATGTGTTCACTTATTTTAAATTCCTGTTATATGTACAATAAAGTGTCATAAATAAAAAAAAAAAAAATTCATAAGTAAGGCTTAAGTGTTAAGGCTTATGAAGTCAAAGCATTGTTTATTTAAATTTTAAAGTAATAATTTTTAACATAATTTTACTTGTTTTCATTTTGCTAGTAATTTTGTTAATAAGTTATATTTTTTATTCGTGTAACATTTAAATTATAAGTTATAAAAATCCCCTTTTGTCAGGGAGACTACAGAAAAAATAATAATTTTGATGGTAACATAAACGTACTTAGTTATATTATTTTTATGGATATGTAGAAAGTTATATTTATTACAGAGAAGATAAAGTTTATAAATTGACGCAATAAATTCGGTTGCTTGAAGCTCGATAGTGATCTTACCTTTAATATAAGTTACTTTTAGTAAGTTATTTTAAGTATATTTTTAAGATATGAATTGCAAAGAATTCTATTTCTGTGTATGTTCTTTCATTCGGTCCAAATTAATTATCTAGCATGTAAGTTACTAAAATATCTATAATTTTATATCGATAGGGACAAGGGGCATCTTTGGTTTTGGGCATATATTCTGCTCAGTATAAAAAACTTATGCGATATAGATTTTAAAGCTCGTTAGACATTTAGGTTAAGTATATTAAGTAGGTACTAGCAGTCCGCCCCGGCTTCGCCCGTGGTACATATTTACGTTTTCCGGGATAAAATATAGCCTATACGGATTCGGAAGAATCCCTCTAAGAATGGTTTGAAATCGATCCAGTAGTTTTTGAGCCTATTTAATACAAACATACAAAAATACAAAGGTTTCCTCTTTATAATATTAGTATAGAAGTATAGATTACACACGATCAAAGCCATAATTAAAAAGTTATGTACAAAAGTGTCAACATTCTTGTTAATACAAAAACAATGAAAACGGCGCGTGCTAAGAATAAATATATGAATGGAGTTAAAAAAGTGGTTGTCGCGTTAAAGTTAACTGTAATTGGACTTGCATTCACCGGTTTTTATCTTAAATGAGATGTTTACATTACTTCAGCAGCACTTTATCTCAGAACAGCATGTTTTGATAATGTTGTGGTCGTTATTTCTGATATATTGTATGCTTTTTTCGCGACACGTGTTGAGAATATGTCTGTTATTTTATTTAATGATTTATGCCTGTAATTTTAATTTTATTGATTGTTCGGACTGTGGATTGAGAATAATTTAAAATGCATCTTTTGATTTTATTTATGGATTTATATTGATTATTTAAATTTAATTGGCTTTACATAGTAGTAGGTATTTATAAAACAAAGTCGCTGGCACTGTCTGTTTTGTTTGTATGTATGCTTAATTCTTCAAAAGTACGCAGCCGATTTTGAAGCGTTTTTTTTAAGATAGTGATTCAAGGGAAGGTTTTAGCACAGATTAATAGTTACTACGTTTTATTAAGTGTACCTATAATTTGTTAAGTTCTAGACAAATCGAGCGAAGCCGTACGCGGAAAGCAAGCAATATTATTATTACATCCCTTTTAAAATCGTTTACTTCTAAATACAAGTCGTCGCGTAACAATCGCGATGACGTCACAAAAGCCCCTCACCCAGTATTAAAGGGAAAGCCGGAACAGACAATCCATGGTGTAAATAATTATAGCGTGCCCCTCGCGTGCGTATCGGGCACCGAATCTTGGACCGCACGCGACCTGAGCACGGAAACCATCTGATTTATTATACCTTAGAGAGGGGAATTCACTAATTTTTGCTTTAAGTTTTTGAGGGTAGTCCGTAGTACGCAACAATTGGTAAGTTGAGTTTAATAATATTAAAATATACATTAGAAAAAGATTTTGGATATTAGATAGACGGGATTTCGCAGAATAGGGTAAATATACCTTATACTTGTTGTTGAAATATAATTATTATAATTACTTAAAACTATGAGAGGAAGTAAAGTGGCGGAACAAAATAAACTTATATTTCTGAATCAATTTGCGCTGATGAAAATTTTAAAGTAATTAACAATAACAAAAGAGCATACTTAGCGTTAACTTTGAACTGAAATACTTGGTACTTATATCCCTTGGCTTAGACTTGTCTTACTTTAAGATTATTTAGCCTTTGTAATGTTAAACAAAGATTTAGATGTAATATAGATAATGTTAAATACGCTCTTATACATTTCTAAGTAGTACTAGATACTTAATGTGTTAAATTATTCACATTTTCTGTTAAATCGTAATATGAATTTGCATATTAATATCTTATATATAAAATTCTCGTGTCACAATGTTAGTCTGCATACTCCTCCGAAACGGGTGGACCGATTCTCATGAAATTTTCTGTGCATATCGGGTAAGTCTGAGAATCGGCCAACATCTATTTTTCATATGTACCACGGGCGAAGCCGGGGCGGGCCGCTAGTATTACATAAAATGAGTGAAAGCAAGATTACCTTGGAAATGTTCCCCAATGGGGTAAGGCAAATACATTTAACGTACCTATATATTATTATCTATTTCCTCTAAATAAGGCCATATTTATGTTTCGTACCATCATTTAATCTACAATAGATTTCGAGACTAGGACTTAAGTCTTATTTAAAATAGGACAAAAATTATAAAACGTTAAGTAAGTATATCTTTTAAAGAAAAGACATGTTAGATAAAACAGAACGCTGGAACATGTAATGGAGAATGCGCACTAGATTCAATTTAGTCCTGTTAGTTATTTATTGTTGTTGAATTGGCGAGATGCAAGGATAATAAAAATTAGAGACTTGGCTCTGTATGAGACAACTAATGTTGTCCAGCTGGTTTGTCTCTTGTATCGGAGTTTTCTCTAATAGATAGATAGATATATAGATTTAGTATAAATTGTAGTCATAGGACTTCTCACGTTCTTGTCAAAATCTTGAATAACAATGTACCTTACTATTTGAATGAAGCAACGTTCTTTAGAAAAGCTTTTAGCTAGTGGAAGTTTTTTTCATAAAATGCCCATATTTAAATTGGATTTCTTCATATAGATCCTGCACATCTTCATCTCGAAAACGAAAACCCATTTCCTTTCCAATCGCTTTGATAGATTACAATCATGTATAAGGCGTCATTAAGCAAGCGTCGACAGCGCGAACGACATTATAAGGTAATAGTGGTATGATTAATACATAAGTCGCTTGCGTCCGCTCTCGACGGCTGTCTAATGAAGAAAGGCCCGCCCGGCGCTGTCACGGCGCTTATATACTTCCCCCACCATGATTGATGACGTGGCCTGATGTGGGTAAGATCCTTAACTTAATTACGTTGCGTGAAGGAGCGATAAACTGAAGAGTTACAGACATTGGGACTGAATTTTGCTTTGTAACTTTGATTTTAATACGTTTTTGATTAGTGGTATGTTTGCTTAGTTTACTTTTCATCAAATGGCTTAGGTTGTTATTCGAGACCATGGTAGTGAAGGAAATATTAGATTTTTCTAAAAAATGTGTGACGTTTGAATTTCTAAATAAATCTGCTCTAAATGTAGTGATCATTGTCTTTATTACTGTGTGAAACTCCTTAAACATAATCGTTAAGAAAATTCTGCTTTAGAATCCAATTACCTATAGGTACATCAAAAAAGGAGGATGAGTATATGCTCACTATTACTACTTAGAAGCTTAATTTGTTAAACATACTGTGTGTAAACACAAAAGCTTACTCAAGAGTTGCATTAAAACAATTCGTGGAAGCAATCGAAATATCTTGAATAGATGTGAAAGGACACAATATCTGCTTGAAAAACTTTAAATTGACTTGCAGTAGCGTTGCCCAAACTGTGTCTGCGGTATATTTCAATCCGAAGTTACTTAACGAGCAGACTGAGATACATTTTATAAGAATCGTTCTCCGAAACTTGAAGCCTGAGATGGATGACGTAAGTTCCTTGATTAATGTTATTCTATGAATATTTAATTCTGTCTAGTTGAAATTGAGATTCTTGAAATATATGGAATTGAATTGCAGCTGTTCTCAATTTTCAGAATAATATGTTTATTATTTTAATATGACCCCAATCATTTAAAAGCTATGATTTTTGTCAACGCGTCAAACCATGAATTTGAAATTCTCTGTATTAGATACATAATAAATTGTACTTATTATGTGACGAATCAATAATTAGTAATTACATTCTACTTGTACCTAGTTACCACACTATTTTCTTTATAATTATCATACCTTTTAAATAGAATACCATTGTATTACCTTTCAATTTTACTTTATCACTTGTTTAGTTCTTAGAAATTAGTGACAAAATTAAATAAGACTCATTCACTTGAAGACTAACATTTTACCATATCGTGGAATGGGCAGAATATGGCCTCCAAATTGCCTCCTCACAATCTTTTGATTAATAAGTGTCGTTGACATTTTAATTAAGTCGGCTAAAAGTCAGCCTTTATGTCGAGGGGTGTTCAAATGTCGGTGTTTAGCGTGCTATATTATGGTTTTCATATTTAAACTGCTAAACATCTTTTTATAAACGATATCTTATGTTCATGATTCATTTAAATAATGGAATGTGCGATATAAATATAATCTTATATGGCAGTCAAAACTACTTTCATAACAGCAGTAAATCAGATTTTTATGTTTTCAGGCGTGTTTAAGATTGTCCTGAAAACTTTGAATGTACACAACGTAGTTTGCCATCTTCTCCAATTTTAGTAAAATAAACCCATTAGTTCTTAATTAAAAAACCGAACAAAGAACCCCAAAACAAAAAGTCCCAACAAAGAAATTATCCTGACCGCTCGCAGTGGACATAAAAGCGCAATATTCCAGAATGATACCGGCAAAATACGTAATATGTAAAATACGTGTAATACCCACTAGGTATACCAGCTAAAAATTTAAATTGGATGCAAAAACTGCGTCCTACACTAATGGTGTTGCTAGTTTAAAAATATTCCGCCAAAATGGCGGGCCATCTTTATTCAGCTGTGCTATTGTTTAACAGGTTTAACCTTAGCTTACTGCTTTTGTTTTAATATGTAAATTGCGAAATGGACTTATGAATGAATATTTTCGCTATGCCGCTGTTTTGCGTTCATTTTTGAAGCATTTGTAATGGCGCCAAAAGAGGAACGTATTTCCGACATATAAGTGAGGTACCTACCATGTTTCTATTGGATAGGGCGAACGTATTTTATGTCATATATAGATAAGTAGGTATGTGTAATAACAATGTTTTGCAATTTGTGTCCTCTCAGATATATAATTTCCCTGCGGCAAGTTAACCCTTAGTTATAGTGCTTATTTTTTTTCTATGTAAGTACTTATGATACAAATGGTTGACTATAATATGTTCCGATTTATATTATAAATAATTTCCAGATTCTTATCCGCCTCCTAAACGATAAGTTGCAGATTATTATACGGAGCCATAATCTTGCAATCCTAAATTATTTTTCAAACTCAAACTCAAACATTTATTTATTCAATTAGACTTCTTCTAGAAGCACTTTTCAAACGTCGTTACATATTTTTAACATTACCAAAAAAAAGCAGAATAAGACTGTTTAGCAAAGATGAAATAATAACGAGCAAATTGCGTGCAAATCCGTTATAAATGCTTTCTTATTTTTCATATTTTAAATAAAAAATTCTCAGGGACTTAAACTATTGTTAAGCGCGTAAATCCTCAGTTTACAAAGCTTTTGTTTAATATGTAAATCTTGGAATGGGTTCATAATGAATATAAGTAGCTAAGCTCACTAACGAAAGAGCTATAGCGATAATTCTCGTTATATACAGACTTTTATGTTCTTGGTAATGTTTAATTATCATTTAACTAGATGCAAAACCGGGATATGAGTTTTTATCGTATTTTGTGTTAAAGAAGTTTCTGGAAGTAGGTAAGTGTACTTACCTTAAATTTAGTTAAAGTTTTAAGTACATGTACTTATTTTTTTACGATAAAGCATGTTTATATTTAAACTGTTTTTGTAAAAATATTAAAGTTATCAGTGTTTATAAATTTATGTACCTACCTTTCTGTATTTAAATTAACTTCACTTTAAATTCGACGCGACTTAAAAATGTACAAAAACAAAAATTCAATTAATATATAAAATAGCAAAATATTTACGGGCGTAACAAAATTACATTTTTGCCCTTTGATCTCAGGCTATAAATAAGTATATACATAAATAACCGGGAAATCGTTACGTCCGTCGGTTTCAACACGAACGCCTATAAACAAGGCAACGGACGGAGCCGCGGCATTTTATATGAGTTGTGTGTTTGTTGCACGCGAGAGAAATTCTTATCGATTATTGGATATCGATAATAGTAGCTTAGAAAGGGAAATGGCTATAATTGGAACTTTCATATTATATTAGAACTAGTTAGTTTTATCTGAAAAAAGTTAAAGGCCGCGTGCTCAGTACCTATTTAATATTTATTAGTATGATAACACATTAAATATTTTTTCTGTCTAACGTATTAATTATGATTCAAAAAATGTTGAATAATATTTTCTTCAATATGTATCTTCTCCATTCTGTCCAGTCGATTCTAACATTAAATTGTTTTCAAGTTCAAAATTGACATGACATTCAAATATAACTGACTTCCATAATAACAAAACAAAACCCCCTTCTTGTCAGTCGGATAAAAGTTGTTCCATCAGCTGTACGAAAATAACAAATAGCTCCATCTTATGAAGGCTTCGATTGAACCTTTTTCTGTATAGATATAATTAGTCATTTATATAACGTAGGTACATGGCGTGCGGGAGCAGACCTTCCTTCCTCATTGCTTTCCTGTATCCTAGTATAGGGGATACGTCATGAACTTATGTTTTATTATTTATAGATTTAATCACACAAACTTTGGTACAATAAAACTATATACCTATGTGTGGCTTTGCAAAATAATCAAAGTTCGATTTCAAATGTTTAATTTTGTACCAAGACAGGGATATCAGGAAAAATGGCTATGTACATACAACTAGACTAAGTATATGCAACATATTAAAGTTAGATTTAATGTCGTTTATTACACAGATAAATTCGTAGAAGATGACTTTGTATCTTCACAACATTTAAAATTTTCCTCATAATTTAAATAGAAATATAATTTTTATTTTTATTCATCTAAATTATCGTGATATAGGTAGGTATAGAAACCAAATCCGCTCCGCTCATGTCTTGTTCCCCAAAGTCCCGAAATAACGCGATTAAGCGAATGAAAGGGCCAAAACGAACAAAAGCAAATGTGATTACCGCCGACTAAAGAAATAAGTAATATTTCTTTCTTTCCACTATTTCTTTACATCGCCATCGGATAACAGCGAATTACACGTTTATAAACGTTATTTGGATGCCTTCGCTCAATCGACCAAATTAGTGCTTTTACTGAGCTTTTAAATGTATCTTTCAAAATAAGTTAATTGATTTTTTAAGATGATTTTTTATTTTGATACGCAAGAGGTCTTTCTTTTCTCCACATAAAGTAACGATAACTACATAATATAAGCATTGTTCTTGTTAGTAATAATAAAGCAGCGTTTAATTTCAATAGTAACTTTCAGTATAATAAATTTTCTTCATAATTATTTCAATACTTTTATATTTATTATGCTCTGTAGAAATAAGATAATGCCAGTTGTAACTGACATAGAAATAAACTAGATGAGAAGTAAATTCCTACGTAGATTATTCTTTCAGTAGGCATCTACCTACTTTTTTGTTTCACATCTTAATCTCACTAATAACACTAACGACAAAATAAAATTGTTTAAACGTGAATTAGTTTTAAATATTACGTTAAATCCGATAAAATAAAGCAAGACTAGCGAAAAACGACTTCAATTATAGCTGAAATGAAAAACAAAGAAATCATAGTTTGTTGGCTGATATACCTATTTGTCGAATTGTTGTTCTTTCTTATGTTTTGTTGTAATATATGTTTTTTATTCCTATTTAAATTTTTGATGAGAAGCGATTATGACAATATGATGGTTTTAATTAGGTTAACATTTCAAACTTTACTTGGAGTGTTGTGTATAAATGTATACCTTAGTAGGTAAAGTATTTTTCTTTAGGTTACAGACGAAAAGCTTTATATTCCTAAAATTTTCTGTTTCGATGATTTTAACGGTACGAAGCATGTAAGTGCCTTGATCTAAATATAGCTCAATATTTTATTTTCATTCCCAATACGAATCCAGTCTAAAAATAAACTACATTTACATACTGTATACACCTCATTACGTAGGAAATATGTCGGTAACCATGGCAACCAGGAAACACTAATCAAAATAAATGAAGAGTAATGAATGGGATGTGATACCAATCTCACTTAGAAAGAGTGACGGGTCGTTTTAACCCTTCCGTGAGTTGCGAAATATTCCAAAGAGGAGGTGAAAAATAAATTGGAAAATACCTATGTTGGGCAAACCCAACATAGGTATTTTCCAATTTATGCAGGCGAAAGCACGAAACGGTTCAAAAACCGTTTCGTGCTTTCGCCTATTTGGTGGAGAGTTCATTAACGTATACAGGGTGTCCCGCTTTCGGTATACTTACTAAGCGCGAAGGGACTTGTAGTTTTGCATACACTGATCACATAAAAAATACTTAAATAACAAAATTACGCGAAAAATTTTTTGCTAAATTTTTCCTTAAAATCCATGTATTCGTCTCTAGCTTCGCGCAGCCGGCATATACCGCTTCGCTAATGTGAGTATTTTGTCTATGAAAACATAATCTTAAACGATAGCTCACATGCGGGTGGCAAAGTTGGGCGGTTTGCTTGTTGGGGGTGTACACATGGAATTTTAAGAATTCCTCTATTTAAAAAAAAAATGCGTCTGGAATTTTATAATTATTTTTTACGTACTCAGCGTATGCAAAACTACAAGTCCCTTTACGCTTAGTATACCGAAAGTGGGACACCCTGTATAATAAAAAAGTGTATTTTTGTTCAAATCTAATTTAAAAACATGTAGGTACACATCTTCTATGTATGGACAATTATGTAAGGAAGAATGAAAATCAAATCATGCCAATTTGCTAAAGCCTAGTACGATAACAATTAAAAAGAAGTATACGAGCAGAAATTATAATTCCCATCGCATAAAGTATTGTTAATATGCCCACATCACGTAGAAACTGGCTTAGTTTAATTTCCTTCTCGCATAACTCCCGTAATACTTTACAAATTACAAAAAATAGGCATTTTACAGCTAAAAGACCTCTCTATACGTAGACCAGAACTATAAAAGTAAAACCGCGTTTAATTTTAAAATTAAAACTCAAATACTTAGCTCGTTTATGAAATAGGTCACTGGTGTGTTTAGTATGAAACGCGAACTTTTATACAGTTTATAAAGAAAATAAATTATTTTAAAACGTTGCAACGTAACGTGATCGTGATACATAACCATATTAATATTTATATTATAAATTAAAGACTATTTATTTCCACTTTATTCTATTTATATACTCTGGATAGAAATAATATCGCACAAACTTTGGACCATCTATCTGAAATGTACTAATTTAAAATTTTATACATGTTTAAGTTCTTGTAGACTATAAACGAAAATGTTTTCTACGAAAACTACAGTTGAAATGGAAATCATCTTGCACTTATGAGCTAATATGAGCGGAGTTATATGATAATGCAGGTAAAACCGCAGAGCACAGCTAGTGCACCGGTGTACTACACAAAGAATACAAACTTATAAGACAGAGGGATTCAATTCTGATTCAACTGATATAAGTTGATAGGCAAAGAAAAACAGAGCCTTGATTAGAAGTTGCCGAATTAAGGCCGTGCCGTGGGACGCTCGTCTGGTTTGATACAACATGTAAATGATGCTGTATTTGGGTAATTTTATTTTCAACTTTAATATTTACCTTACCTTATAACGTCGTCATTTCGATAAACAGATTATTTTTAATATCTAGGTAAGCCTAGTGTTCGCTTTGTTATAATGTTTTATTATGTTCAATTTTTATTTGATTTCATACACGGCATACACCACAATATAACGTAGATGACGAGTATAGATAATAATTAACAAAAATAAATACAAATAACGCTCTCCTTGACATTTTTATAGTTAGTTTTTGAACCCTTTACCCAAACTTAATACACTTAAAAATTAACAACCATCTCATCAAGTCCATTCTAACAAAAGCTAATCTCGAAAGTTCTAGAACATTATTCTTACATCGCCATTACGGGCCAATGTTCCATCGACTTCAAACGTCTAATCTTAAACGCAAACGACTGAAAGCCGCTTCCAAAACGCTTATTATTTTTAATCGCGGGTCCTTAGATAGGGTTGAGGCTCATTATCGCGATTCTGGGTCTCTTTGGTACGACAAATATTCTATAAGGATTGTGTGAACAATCGATTGATCGCAAATTTGTTGCAAATGGTCACGCTCGCGCGAAAATAAGAAAATCTTATATTTTAAATTTTAATATGTATAAATTTACAGCAAACAGATTAAACAACCTACTTATTAACATCTACCAAAATATAATTATATACAATACTTTGGTCGACGAGCAATATTTTTATGTACTTATATTTGTAGATTTTCTCTACATAAGTACAAGTCAATAACTGCGTTAAAAACAACCGACTTCAAACTTGCACTTGCAACATTTACAAATACAGACAAAAATGCTCATAAAATAAAAACTACTGGGCCTATCCGAATAAAATTTTTATGGGACCAATTCGACACCATCCCGCATCGAACAAAAAAAGAATCACGTAAATCGGTTCAGAAACCACGGAGTAATCGGTGTACATACATAAAAAAAAA
>CAJQZN010015296.1:0-18542 GCA_907164685.1 Colias eurytheme | reverse complement strand
GTAGTACCCACCTCAACGCTTCGCTTATGAGGCGTGCAATATATTTATAAAGTAAACAAACAGTCATTTTAATGATTTCTGATATAAAAACACATATTACATTTATCACCGAGGTGTGTAAGAATAAGACGCAAAAATAGGACGCAAGTTTAGTTTGGCGGAAGAAGCCTGAAACATTACAACTTTTTAAAAATTATTTACAATATTTTTAAAAAGATCTGCGTCATACACTAATAAAAAACTTAACACATATACATCTAGTGAAAATTTGATAATAAAAAAGGTAATAAGTACATGCATAATTTTACATACAGTTTTATAAGTCGTCTCCCACTTCCCCACATAAAGTATTGAATAATATTCTATGTACTTAACCGTCGAAGCCTCCGACCTACATACTATAGTTTACGACAACCAACTTTGCCCGTAAAACTTACAAGTGAGAACTTAATTATGCTAATAGGTTTTAGGTCGCTTCAAACGCTGTTTTTCCTACTGTGATTTATTATCAATGTTATGTGAATAATGCTGTGTTCGTATCAGAAATAGTATACTAGGGATTAAGAAGCCTTTCATAAGAAAATCTTTTAACCGTGACGAAAAGTACACTACTTTTCCAATAAAAAATAACGCGCATAATCGATATTTTCAGTTAATATGAAAATGGGTTTCATAGGAAGGCTGGTATTTAAGCATGTTTTTAAGTTTTAAGAACTCTACAATATCTTCTCTACTATTATTTTTACAGCTCTCATTCTATATGATTATAATATATTCTTCCACTCAAAATAACAATCGATTGATATTCAATCTTTTCATTATAGTAGGGGAGCCCAGGATGCTAAATGTGGATTTACTCGAGCGTCACGGGAACCTATTAGAATTGGTAGATTAGACCATAGCGAGAAAAAAAGGTCCTATAATGTTTTCACTTTTAGCGGTGGGGAAGGGTTTTTTGATTTTTATTACGTAGCCCCAAAACAAATGAACCAATGCTAGCGTAGTTTTTTGCAAAAAGCAAATGTCTCTCTAGATATTCTGTAGCTATAGAAGCAGACCTTGTTGACATATTCAGCTTTGTTTGAAACTAGCGTCAGGACCTCAGCCAATATAACCGCACAGAATTCCTAATCCCACTTTCAGTAGCATTTTCCCAACTCACTTGCGAGGTTTATTTTATTTTTCAATGAAAATACGTGTGTTACTTACTAAAGCGTCCAACATCACGTAATTTTCTCGTAAAAGAGATAACCTTTCACACAATTGCGTCATTCTCACCTTTGAAATTAATTAAATTGAACGTGAAGGGCGAGCTAATGGCGCTCTCGAAAAATACACACAAATCGTCGTTAGTTTCAATTCATTTATGTTAATAAATGTTGCCCTCATTACGTCCGCTGCAGCGAAAAACAACAAAGTAACTTTCATTTATTAATTATACACTTTTTAATGCAAATTACAAATACTTTTTATTTTTATTTAACTCGGTTTTGTAACCAGTTCATCTAGAGTTTAATATTCAGAAATCTCAAGCTTGGATCTCTCGAATTAGATCAAAAATATTACAAGAATGTTATATCTGCCACGTTCTCGTGAAATCTACACACTACTTACACACAATATTGTAGGTACTACACATACACTATCAATATATTATGGCTACAATATTATATATACAGACTAGGCTCTTAGTTAAACGCCTGATTGAATTTGCATAATATAATATTATGTAGAGCTGGTGTCTCTGTCAGTCAGTCTTGCGCCTGACTTCCACCCTCACGTAGGTTTTCTTTATATTATAGACTTGTATGCAATAAAATGTAAAATATTACCGATTACAATAATATTATTATGTATGTATTATAATATGGTATTATACATGATATTAGTATTAAGTAATAAGGGAGTCTTGCACGCCTATTTTAGCATTCATAATATATTCCTGTGTGGCTGTGTAGTTAACTGTTTTCGACTTGATCGGAATAAAGATTGAAATAATTATTTTAATTAGAATGTAACGTAGCTCTATGTTCTTAGATAGTAAAAATTGTATCATAGACAAAGTGATGCACCGTAAAATACTTGTAAATTCTTTAATGTATTTTCACAAATGGGAAATAAGAAGATTAAGCTTTTAAAATTCAATACATACAAATAAAATTCAACTATATGAGTACATAATATAATAACCAACACAACAACAAATGTAGATACCAAAGGAATGCCCGCCCTATAATTTTCTATTCCGAACATTCAAAACTTTGCCGAACTCGCAATATAATTTCTTTTGGGCGGTTTAATAAAAAATAATGTTCATTATAACGGGCGGCATAAATAAAAACTTTTTAAATAACTGTCTTCGTGACTAGAGCGATGTATACACCTGTCGGCCAGTCGGCGAGTGTCGGCGAATGTCGGCCAGTGTCGGCAACATGTCAGGAACAGCAATAAAACACTCGGATGTACAGATTGTATCGCGTTTGTAATTAATTTATTTCGCTTCGCAGCCTACAATGCAGAACAGCAAGGGCGCAAGGCATGGGCGAGTGCGATTTTCTTTTTCACACCTTGTTTATTATTCTTCATGTTAAATTATGTAATTAAAAATATAAAGACTAAAGATATTGAAGGAAAACAAGAAGTACCTATCAATATTGAAAGTACTTAAAAAAAGACGGGTTGCACTCCGGGAGTGCCGGCAGAAGTGAAAACTTGATTATTAACGTTCAGCATGTTTGATATTTTGGAATGGTATCCGTCTTACGCATGGAATATAAGGGCAAAAAAAAATCCGTCTTACGCTTTTTCGATCAGGCCACGTGTCCTGACGCGAGTTTAAGATTTTATACCCAACGCCGCTAAAGAAGTTTTCACTTCAAAATATTTTTAAAGCATTATAGTCGAAGAGAAGGATTTCTATAGCTTCTATAACATACCTACATGTTCATAAATTTATACCATTATAAATTCCCCCTGTACTATTATTCTAAACATAAATAAAACCGAATTGACGATCATTTCAATTAATTTCCTTGAATGTAGAGTGTTATATTATATCCTCCTTCTTTTTTTTCCAAAACTGAATCATAAACTTCATTCTAGAACATTCGACCTTTTCCACTTGAAAGTTCGCTTCACACTATAAAGTACGTGCTACAATTCAGTTGTATAAATATCCCCGCCCCCACTCGCAAGTCGCAGCAGAAACAGGCTTTCCCGCGCAAACTCTGAGATTTATTGCGCCGCGAATTAGCAAGGCAATAAAGTTTTTCATGCATTACAACTTCCTTCTTGCCTTGCCCCGAATTGATAGTCGTTTTTTAAAATATTTTCCTTATTGGTTTTTCTTTTTAAGTTTTCTCATATATCTCGCGGAGAGATTATAATTTATTGTTGGAACGTAATAATACGGAATGAGATAAATACAAAAACGTTATCAACATAAATCTTGTACAAAAAATCTCCAATATTCTTTTCATTATTAATTTAAATGTGTATTGTGTTTGTGAATCAATTGTGAATACATACATACTTTATTATTTAGTTTTCCCTGAAGTGTTATTTAGTTCAATGGCTTATTAATTAAAAAAAAACAGTTTATGGTAATATAATTTATTTTTAAACATAACAAAAAATATTTCATATAGTTTTCATATAGTTTTTGAATACAGCGCCATCTACCAACATATAAGAAGACTGCTGCTTGCTATGGTTCTTGTTATCAGACAGCGTTTTTCCTATTCGACGCTAGATGGCGGGGTTTAGAAATTCATGGTTTCATCCTGTTTTTAATTTTCGTAGATCAAAAAATCCTGCAAAATAACAGTAGAACCTAATTAATACATTATTATTAACTATTTCTCAGTGTTTTAAGATTAATGATACAATGTACAGTAGGCATTATAACAATATTATCTGTAATACAATGTAATAAGTGCAAAACACACAAATCACAATGCACAGGCATGCGATGTTTATTTTAGACATTGTCCCATATCCAATGCCTATACATATAATATATGCCGTATCGTTAACCGGGCAATAATACTTTTTATGGCATCTATACAATATGTGTAGGTAAAGTAGTTAAATGATGGTAATTTATCCGAGTGCACCGTTGATATTGAAGAAAACCTTATGTAAGACGGAAAAGCTTTGGAAAGCAACGAAAGGTATGTTTTACCAAATCCTGTTGCACTGTATTATATCTATTATTATAAATTATGCAAAAAATAATTGGAATTGAATGTTTTCATCATCGACAAGATATGGAATGGAATTAAATACAGCTTCCACCTTCGAGAAAATAACTGACCAGTCATCTAAGCGTCCATTTTGTTGTTATCATCCTTATAATAAAACTAGCTATGTCCCGCGGTTTTACCCGCAGTGCTCCGCTCCCGTAAGTCATAGCGTGATGATATAATATAGCCTATAGCCTTCCTTGATAAATGGGCTATGTAAAACCGAAAGAATTTTTCAAATCGGGCCAGTAGTTCCTGAGATTAGCGCGTTCAAACAAACAAACAAACTCTTCACCTTTATAATTTTAGTATACATAAATATAAATGCATCGAAGCTTACAATAAGGAAGCAAGTGCCGATAACCGCGGCCTTGTAGCGCACGTCGAGCGGTGGCAGCAGCAGCACGAAGTTGTCGCGCTCGCTGTGCCCGCGCGTCAGCCCGTTCCACCGCTTGCAAATGGCGCCGATACGCTTCTTGTCGGAGGAATATAGCTGGAATGATGAACAATGCTTTTATTTTATGTACGTTTGAGAATATGGTTTAATTTAAACACTGCTAAAATTTGGTAGACGCATAATACGAATAAATATAATTTTGTAAACATGTAGACGCTTAATACCTCTGTAGATGTTACCTCAACAACATCTACAATTGAATCTATAAAGAATTCAACCACCGTCTTTATTTAAACTAAACTACCCTTTCCACTAGGTAGTGAAGGCAGATTGAAAAGTTAGCAGTCGTTTTTGAGTTTACTGCGAACAGACAGACGCAACGGAAGACCTATTTTTATAACATGTTCCTAGTGATAGTAAACTTAGGTACCTCAAAATCGCACTCCGACGTGGTAGACACGGGCCCTTTGACGCGTATCACCGGCTTGTCGTTCACATCGTTGATAGAGAGCACGGGCTTGAAGAAAGTGACCTCCTTGCGCACGATGGCCACGGCCTGTCCGCACACGGACACGTCCATTTTGTCCTGTCCCAGCGTGTAAGGACGACGGAGTTTTATCACCTGGAAGGGGAAATTGCTTGTATCAGTTTTGACTATTAAGTAGACGTAGTAATACTACAATTTTATCTATATAGTGACTATAGTCATATAGTGCATGAAAAGAAAGAAAGGGGATAATGTATTTTACGTTCATGATGGATAATTCACTGTTTATTACTCGTAGCTTGAAGTACTATACCTTAAAATCTTAAGAATGTTGAGTAAAATCTAATTTATCGACTATTAATTAAAACTGATACGTGACCTTCCCTATTATTAATTTTTAGGTAAGTTAGTTTATTTTTAGGTCAAGCGTATACCTCAGAGACACGCTGAATATTTAAATGAAGTCTCGATTTTGAGAATTCTTTCACCATCAGAAAGCTGTAGCACCTATCCTTATTATATTTTTACCGGAACTCCGATGCATGTATTATATGAAATATCTTTTAGAAGAGGATCCTAATCTTAATGGCTACGTTCCTCCCGCACACACAAGTACCAAACAAAGAGAGCAAATATGAAATTTAACACGTTAAAAGGTTACATTAAGCGGAAACTTATACGAAATCGTGCCAATTACCAAGGTCGCATATATGTTACTGTATCTCTTCTAATGTTTGTGTAAAAAAAAGTATTTCCTTATAGCAAATAAACACAATAATTACAGTAATTACCTACTATAGACGAGAAGGAGAAGATTAAAAATCTGGACCAGAAAAAAACAGAAATCGAACATGAGTTATAGTAATAATTTCGTAATCAGGATAAAAGTATCATAGTCGTATAACAATCACTTCATATTTAACATGGTTCTAATCTGAAGGGAACATCAATGACCTTAGCTCACGAAATAATATAATGATTAATGACCCATTCATGTAGCAGCTAAATATAAAATGGAAAAATGAATTTTCATATGGTAACTATTAAAATTGTCAGAAATTTGTAACAGAAATATTGATCTTTGTTTCCTTTGAGACTTAGTTAAAATCTTTATCAAATTAAACCATCTAATTTATTATAGACCTATCGGCTATTTTATACCTACCTTATGTATGCGAATTATAGGCATAATAAAACATACAGACTGTTTCAAAATACACGGATTTTTTTTCCCCGCAGCATGGTCATGAAAACAGTTTCAGTAATAAAATCACCATAAATATCACACGCAAGGGTTGAACTTTGGGGAATTACAATCAAAGTATTCTTGCCGCAAAATTATAGCACAGTAGCACTTGAAACTTTCATTTTCATTAATAACAAGAATAACAACATAAAGAGATGAAGTTTAATCTGCAAGGTTATATTTTGATGAAAAAAAATACCTATTATGTTTTTACCACGACTCTACTTAAATACGTATGTTGAAGTGTTATCTTTACCACAATACAGATTTGTGAAGAGTTTCTGACGTGTTTTCTTACTTCAAAAACTGCGTTACTTACAATTTAACGCAACGGAAAAGCTCCAAGCGTTTCTAACTTACTTCTCTATCATCAGTGTCATACACATCGATCTCGAAGGACCTGCTCTTGCCAGACAGAACCTTGTCCAATATCCCGGAGTCTTCCTTCGCGTATAACAGGACCTCGCCATCAGGACTGGTGACCACGTATTTGCTGCTGGGGTAGGCTTTGGTCTTGTCGCGTATCACCACACGGTCCAGAGAATTTAGTTTCTCTAACCCTGAAGATTTGGAAAGAGGATAAGGAATTATAGTTATTTATAATTTTGCGTACAAGATTAATAAATACCATGAGTCTTGTTTAAATGTTGTTGAGAAAAATGTTTGTTGATGTTTCACAAACAGTAGTACCGATTTAGTTATTCGGTATGTAGATAGGGCTCAAATATTGACAAAGCTTTTTTGACGTGACAACGTCTTATAATTCGATAGCCGATAGCTGCACGCACGAAAAAACATGACTCATGCGGCGTTACCTCGCGCTCTGAGGCGTTCCCACAGGCGTTCCGTAAGGCTTGAAGTGCAAGCGAGAGCGCGGAACGAGCGACAAAAAAGACAATCGGCCGTTGTCACGTTCAACTATCGTCAGTAAACCCACTTTACAGACAACCAATTTTTTTTTTAATGGCAAATTCTAAAAATTATTTTCACGTTTAATTGGTCAATTACGTAACAAGTATAATTAAATAATAATATATTAACAATCGCTTCTTCAGAACTTTTCTAATTTAGTAAATAAATATGCGAATGTTTTGAAATGTTTCGCGAAACATCGACGGGTACTCTGGAGATTTTTTAAGTTATGAGATGCAAGCTAAATAAACAAAGCTTTACTGAAGCGCACATGTGATAGTTAACGGTATTTATTTTATAAACTTGTATACTCTGTACAATTCTTGCATTAAAAACTGAATTTGTAACTACTTGCATTAACAGAATTAACTTCTGAAATCAGATCTATTTTAACAATAAAAAAATCGTAGGAACTTATTTCTTCAAACCTAAATAATTATAGTTTATAATGCTTTGCGTGCTTTGAAACATACAATTAAGGAAATATTAGTTGTTAACTGTTAAGATTATAATAATTGCTAAAAATACAATGTTTTATTACCATTCTTGTCAAGGTTGATATAATATTGTATGTTGTAGCAGCAACCATTCCATATATGTATAGGTAAATTAAGGTACTGTACATTGACTTATGTACATAAAAGGACGAAATAGTGATAGTAATTTCTACATCATTCCATAATAAATTAAAACTTACCTTTATATTCCGAGCTGTTATTCTCCGTCATCTTTAACTTGCTTTGCTATGAACGTTTATGTATTTAGTTTAGTTTTTTTTCAACACATTTACCAGATTTTGCACTAATTGTCCAATCACTATTGTTACTTATTACAGAGTACGTATGTATACAGATTTATCTTATACAGTTAAATTCTTTTTCTTAGGCAGGATAGATATACCTAGATGCGATAGTTAATCGTATTGTTTTTTTATTTTTTGTACAATGTAGAGTGTTCATTATTGTCCTATTTTATTTTGTTTGTGGCAATTTCATTACGCATAAAATAATATACTTTCTATCTGTATTCGTTAGAGTTACCCTTAGTTGTGATTAAGTTTATCTTCGTTAGTTAAGCCAGTATTTCCACGTAACTTGATAATTATTCTAAAAGCTCTTAGGTAACGAAAACACTAACTCAATTTCATCTTACGTAACGCTTATAAATTGGAAGGTTACTAGTATATTGTGATTTTAATGTACGGTGTTTAAGTGTAGGAGTTTAGTGAAATGTTTCTATAGTCTACGAATTGTTCTTGTACATAACCTACAACACTGCGGTTTCATCAAAATCTGTTGAGTAGTTTTGGTGTTATTCAGTAACAAACATCTCTACATTCAAACTTTCGTATTTATAATATTAGTAAGATTTTATAATAATAACTGTTATAGATACAGGTGCAAAATCTTAGAGAACTAAACGAAACTGCAATCTAATAATTAAACAAGTTAATTTAGCAAGAGTTTAAAGTCGGTTTAGTTTTATTTACGCAATATTTTACCGAAGTATTTCACGTTTGTTATTTGTTTATTTTCTGTATGTTTTTATTGATCGCCCACATCCGTTAAAGATTTCGTTCGAATGGCGTTGCTATCAAAACACTAATGAACTTATGGTAAAATATTACATTTTAGCCCAGTTTTTAAACAAACGAAGAAAATGTTTTACGTATGAATTTTTATTATGAACTTCTAATGGGCTTTAAGAATTTTAGATACCTACCTACTTGTTGCGCCGTATTTTTTCTTGAGGATTATTTTTTTATGAATTATGTTTACCTTTTAAATCAAATCACCGATACAAAACAATTCAAGAAATTCTAGGCATAAAATGCCTTGAATATCAATGAACTCATTTCTATGATATTCGGGCATAATATTATGGAAATGGAGCTTTATCGTAGATTATTCATTCTTATATATGTCTTTCAGGTATTATATTGGTATAATATTGGTATTTCTTAAAAAAAAAACAGGAATTATATCGATCAGAGGTAAAATCTTTGTTACTCGCTAAAAATGTAAAATTCTAACGGTGAAAACTTTCTTAAATTGGTCCTTAATCTCAGTCACGTTATAAAGGGAATTATATGTAATAGGTATTTGGATTTATTAATTGCAAAGAAAGACACAACATTTCGAAACTTTGCTCGTTAAGTATAAAAATTTTCATTTTTTTTATAACGTGTAGAAAGAAAAGTTATAACTTATAAACAATAAACATACTTGAACTTTAAACGAATTACCTACATACTAAACTAAAACTTTATTTGAACGAAGTAACTAGTTACATACTAAACAAAATTTTATGAGAATTATGGTCTGAAACTAAATCACCAGCTGGCAAATGTTTGACTTCTAATAACTTTTTATATAGAGTTTTGATATTTTTTAATAGTTGTAGTACTTAATTATTAATTACTACAACCATTAACTAATGTAAAATATTATTAAAAACTATTACTCATTACTATTATCTGCTTACTATTATTTACTACATGCCAACAAATCATAAATAATATCTCTTTTGTAAGTGAAGTAGTGATACGTACTGCAAAATAAGGAAATTAATGGAAATGAAATTTTAAATATTTATCATTAATAAGTATCCAGTAAAAAATTGGTTTTTCACCTATTTAAATAACTTTTTACCCTTTTATTCACCGACTTTAATACCACTTACTATCACATCAAGACATATATACAAATATAATAAATAAACCAATCACTTAATACGGTCAATAATAATTAATAATTAATGAAAGTTGAAAAGCTCGCTTCAACCAGACGAAGGTAAGCTCAGAGCTACGACTGAGCGACGCGCGTAGGTTCGTAGCCTCGCCGAAATTGTTAGGGGGAGTGCATACGCTTTGAATTGATGTGATTTAAAATAGAAGTAGATAGTAAATATTGTATGTAATTATTTTATATTGTTTACTAAATTATATAAAGTTTGTGGGGTTTATTATTGTTAAGTATTATCAGAAGGATAGTTTTAAGTATCTAATTAAATAAGATTAATTTTTATTTATGCAGCATCTTCGATCGTCGTCGCCATGTTTAATAGATATTAATCACTACATAGTATAAAACAAAGTCGCTTTCTCTGTCCCTATGTCCCTTTGTATGCTTAAATCTTTAAAACTACGCAACGGATTTTGATGCGGTTTTTTTAATGGATAGAGTGATTCAAGAGGAAGGTTTTAGTATATAATTTATTAGGTTTTAGACAAAGCGGGCGAAGCCGCGGGCGGTAATCTAGTTTATGTATATAACTGAAATAACACTTAAAATATTCTGTAATTTCTACTTCAATGCAAATCTCTTACAGACTATAATCAAATACTAATCTATGCATAGCACATTGGTTAATCATAATTTCAAAACAAAGCGAATATTATTCTTATTTGTCAGTAATATTTCTTTTATATAGTCGGTTAAAATCGACTAATTGTGCTCTTGGCCTTACCGGGTAGTAACTAGAAACAGTAAAATATCGGTTACGTTGGGTTAGGCTCTGTGAAAACAAACGACGCAGTTGGTTTAAGGGTTTAATGCTATCTACTCAGAGATACTATTATAATGATTGGAAAATTTAGTACAAAAGTTACTTTTTTTTCTAATTTAGAGTGATTTGGTATGGACTTTTTATGTAAACTTATCCATAGCTTGGTTATTACTTACTTCAATTTCCGTAACAAAAATGTTACAATGAAAAACAGGATGTAAAACATGAATATTTATTAAAAGTATGATGTAATAAAACATTTGTTATTATTGACGTATTTTATTTATTTAATCGCATTAAACATGAAATTAAAGTGTAAGTTAACTCGTACCTAAGTACATACGAAAAACTGTGTTACCTATGGAAAACTATGTTTTTCAGATAACCTTAATTTCATTCGAAACAATAGATGTATAGGATGAGTATGAAGGTAATTTTCATAGCAATTTCAAATGCAATAATGTAGAGTAAAAGAGAATATATGCATCAAATGTGAATATTTTGTAACCGCATTCTATAAATAAAGATTTGATTGAATATTGCGTGAAGGATATTAATAAATCCACAGATTGGAATATGATAATGCGTTATTATTCATAGTTCCTCAGGCTGTCTGTCTGTTATTCTCTTCAAGGTCTCTGATGGACGTCTACAGAGATATTATTGACAAGTTATCTGCACCTCATCAACGTTTGGAATGCTTTTGAAGAGTGCGTGTGGTCGAAGATGATTCATATTTGATGTTGTTGAATAGTACCTATATTGTGTAGATGATGTGTGATGTGATGAAAATATCTGTATATGAGTGGTTGTAATTTGTAGAAAAGAGTGAAAACTTTAGATAGAGCCATGGTAGAGTCGGTATATAATTATAAAGACAATATTTAATAATGAATATCGGCTGCTTAGGTTCATTATAGGTAGGTATTCGTTAGTTTAACTTATCAAAAGTTCATATTCGTCAATCTAAATGTTTTAAAAAATTAAAAAATTATTTGTTTGAACAAAGGAGGCCTAGGAGTGTCTGTTTTTAACATTGAAATAACCGAATTTACTAAATGCATATGGAGTATACAAAAATATAAGTATAATAAAAAATTTGTAATTATAACATTATTTGTTCCGTGAACTGATATTATTTTCTTTATTTCTTTCAATGTTTTACAGGAAAAATTAATATACTCAATAGGTATTTTAATAAATATGCATACTGGTTAAACAGGGTTAAACAATGAAACAACGCTATTGTTGAAAGGTATTTTATTTATTAACTAATAACAAACTTACATAAAAATATTCTAATCAGTCTAAGATTTTATAAATAAAGAACTAATTTTTATACAGATTATGCCTTGCCGCTGTCGTTGCTTTTATCTTGGATTGGGATATTTCTCTCAGGTAAAGGTTCTGATCTGAAAGCGACCAACTTCAACTTCCCTTTATCCAGATGACATTCCACGCGTTCTGGCGGGAAACCTTCGGGCAACAGGAACCTCCTTTCGAAGTGACTCCTCGTCCAACCGTCCTCACGCTTAACCTCCTTCTTTCCTTCAACCATTATTTCATTGCCAACGGTTTTCACCTGAATCTGTTCTGGAGTGAAATTCTGTACGTCCAAATGTACTTCAACCTTTTTCCCATCCATTTTTACCTCTGAATCGGAGTAAACTCCTTCAATTCCATGATGTTCATTTTCCAACGGCGCTGTCACTTGTCGTATATATTTTACAGGATCACGGAAGAACGGGTCCTTCGCAAATACAGCGAAAGGGTCTTCCAAAACTCTCATAACTGGATCTCGGTACGTGAGATTCCTCAAATGTCGCAACCAGTACGGAACTAGAGACATTTTGCTTAATTTCTTCGATTATCGCTCTTTAAACGCGTCAATGTTTATATTTATCAACTGACGCAACACACAGAAGCCGGCTTTTATATACCCTAGCGATGAGCGCTATCTGTCGTCTAGAAGCGACACCATAAATCGCGAAATTTCTAGTTAAAACACGAATTTTCTTCACAAACAGAAACATCTATTGCCTAATAGAATAACTAATTTATTTTTATAATTGAGAATAGAGCCCTCTAGTGGGTGGTAGTAGACTTAAAATGTATAAGCCATAGCGATGGGCGCCATCTATCGTCTAGAAGCGGCACAATTATTCGCGAAATTTCCAGTAAAATCAGGAATTTCTTACCGAATAGTGCCATCTATCGGCTAATAGAATAAATAATTTAATTTTGTGATTGATTATATTGCCCTCTGGTGGACGCTGAAAGACTGAACATGTTTATTAAAGATACATCTACTGTCGAATAGTAAAACTAAAAATGTAAACAAAATACAAATTGTCAATTGTATGAATCATACTATTTAGCACAGAATGGCATTAGGCATGTATTGTCTAATTAAAACTACGCGTTAGTGTAATTTTGAGACAGCCGATAAAAAAAAATAATTCCTAACGTTCCTATTGCACTTTTTTATTTATTGTACTTTAGTTAATGAGATAAATAATTTCTATAATTTTTATTTATTTATATTCAATAGTTATGGATACTTCTTATTCCTAGCGATGTCCTTATTTTATATTTTATATTTAAATTAAGTATTAAATTTATTTATTTTACCGAATATGATAATTCAGGTACCTTATTGTAAGTACCTTTACCTAGTTACTACTACTAGATGAATATATTGCACAACATATTTACAATGCCCATTAGTAAAGATGATGAAATACGGCAATGTTCTTACATTAAGATATTTCAGTAAATAAAAATTGCCAATCATTTAGGCGGTATAACAGCTTCATCTGCTTTATATTTTTTTCACAGACAGTTAATAATTGTTTAATGTTAACATCAATCTAAATAATTTTATTTACCTACTTGTATAAATACAGAAGTTAATATTATATTCAAAAAATTATAATTATAACTATATGTACATCTATTATTATGTAAATATATTGGAAAGTTCTAAATTATAAGAAAAATATTAAGCACATAAATAGGTACATATAATAATTATACAGTATCCATACAAATATTCATTGAAATTATTAACTATCCAGTAGACTAGTAAGGTATGTAGGTATAGTATTTTCTTTATTATTATTCTACATTTAGAAATTAAAGACTAACGGATTTTAAACATGATTTATTCATTATAATATTATTTACTCAACGGCCAACATTTCGAACACTTTACAGCGAGGGTTGTCACGGGGAGACTCTTTGACTGAAAGTCTTTTTAATATAATTCCTAATCCTTAAAGTATGTATAGGATACTATTAATTATAATTATTAATTGTGAAAAAAGCAAAAGAACGTAAATTTCGCATTAAGGTTGCGAAGTAATTAATAAATCAATTCATTTTATTATCGTTGTTTTCTTCCTATAAATGGGTTTACTTGTTACCAATTTCAAAGGCTCGTAAGGTTATTATCATTAATGATAATATTATGACATGTTGACTTTTTTATTCTTTATTTATTTAGAATTTACTGCTTATAATTTATTGGCATATTGTCGTACGTTTTTAGCTTAATATACCTACCCATAGGCCATATTTAACATTTTCTGTGATAACTGTAATGGTTCGAACCAGTTTTCATTGTGTAAATTGAAAAGCCAAAGAATCGTTATTCGAAATAATACGTGTTCATGCTACCTATATTTTGTTATTTTTGAATGGTGATTCAATTCTTTAGTACATTTTGCACATCTTTGACACATGATTAATTTATATCCTGCTTTGTAAGTATGAAGAATTAAGATATCTACGTGAAAATATATGAAGTCAATATTAGATCTTACTCCTGATATACCTACCTACATAGCTAAGAAAGGTTAATCAATTAGTTACTATTATTCGTTGTAAAGTTTCGGTAAGTACCTATAAATAGGTACCTACGTAATAAAGTACCTGTTGTTTGAAACGCCTACTTTTATAGACCCACACAAAAAGGAAAAAGGTTTTAAAAAACACGAACCTAACCCACCCCCTTATCCAAACCAAAAATTTCTGATTACGAATTTTCGGCATATTGCAAAATGCCGACCGTTTGTAAACGGCGAAATATTACAATTTGCCTGCTACATATAGGTACATATTATTATCTCATCTTCGAATTTTGAAGACACATAGGTACACACCACAGGTACACACATATTAGATATGAATAAGAATTATATTTTTATCATTAACCCTTATTTGCTTACTTATTTCCTATTTTAACACACTCACACATCTGTGACGTTTCAAGCCATTTTTAAGCAATGATTGAAAGTTCAAATATCGTAATCATCTATTTATCAGAAATATTAGAGCAATTTTAAATAACAATCCTAGAATAGAATCGTGCTCACAAGTTTGTGACGTTCATAAATTAACTTCCTGCATATCTATGAATGAGAATATAGAGATTTTTATAAATTGATAATCTAATCAATTACAGCGCATATATTATTGATACACTTATATGTAGAGAAGAATCCCATACATAACACTCTTTCCTATGTGTTTACTGCTCAGTTTCTGTGTCTTGAATTCGTCTCAATAAATTAGAACAAGTAAGTTCGTATTTAAATCTGAGACAAACCAAATTAATTATCACGTCTTTGATAGAGCGCTAGAGTTAAACGTAAAGTATAACCTAAGAACGGTAAACTACCGTTTATCCGACTTCAGATGCGGACAACGGCCTTTTTGGATAACGTAAATTTTGGATAAACTGAAGTCCTTTATTTTCACACGTGAAAAACCACGAATTGCATGAAATATGACCATATAAGTAGGTGACGTGCGTACATAAAATGCAAAACCTAGATAGATATAAATAAAATAAATAAATGAATAGGATAGGTATATACCTATTGTTTGGTGGAAAAAAATATTTTGACCACTTAAAAGGTCACCAAAATATAGTTGAATATAAGAAAGTACTAGTTACATGTTTTTTAATTGCTGCTAAGTTTTTTTTCATTCTTCAGACAAATTCCGCCCTTTGGCAGCTTTGGCTTTGGAAAAAAAGATTTTTCTTATAACATAATCTTTCGATAAAAAATTGGCATTATTATTTCGGATAAAGCGGATCTCGGATTAACGCGGTTCGGATAAACAAGAGTTTACTATATGAGTCAGAATATAAACGCTATTGTATTTAACTCGTCTTTACTAATTAGTTAGTCTGTTAATTTTTCATTCAAACGATGGCGAGTTACATAATATTTTTATAGGTAGGTACATTGTAGTAAATTGTACAAAGTAGTACTTACCAGTACTATAAGTAGTTACCTATATTGTAAACGCAATGTCTCAAAAATTATTGAGTGGATTTGGATTGTATACGGGGTGCCACAATAAAGGGCACACAATAAATAACACGTTTTAGATTTTTTATTTACTCTGACTGGACCCGGGCCAGCTGGAGCGCGGGTGAGGAATTCTAATACATATGTATATACTTAAAACCTCAACATAATCAAAAACAAATGCATCTCTGCAGGGCAAAGAACCACAGAGCAAGGTCTTTCTCCTCCCCATTGTAACATTATTCACGCTAATTTCTCCGCTATCCCATTTCACGTGCGCCTACGTATGCATTATGTGTTTTTATCATAAATTGCATTAGCGGCTCATAATCACACTTATAAATTTATAAAAATCATTACTCGGTGCGAATGACGTCATAAGTTTCAGCATAGTGGTAGGGATTTTTCATGGTATAAAAACGAGTTCAAAAGTTACAACTGACATTGAGGATAAGACATAAAGTGTAGCAAAAATGGAGGGAAAATTGATTGTGTTGATCGCTGTGTTTTGTGTTGTGTATTGTGTGCCTATAGATGATTCGAGAAATGGTAAGATTTTAAACATGTTTTAATCATTAGTTAATTTTTTTTTCTTTCTCGTTAACATTTTCGTAAACTGAAAATTATTTTTATTATAAGACCTTGCTAATATGTAAGTACTTATCTATATTAATTTAAAAAATATTTTTATAAAATTGTAGTAAATAAAACTATGATATCTAAATTAATTTATTGTTATCTAAAGCTATCAAAAAATGCAAATAAATGAATAAAGCTCACAGTAAAATATATATTTTTTACAGGAATAAGCGATGAAACACATCACAGGATTGAGAGAAGATTCATTAACCCATCTCTATCTATAGGAGCTGGATTTGCAGATAAAAGCTTGAGTAGAATTAGAACTAGGCGAAGGTAAGATTATCTCGTTGTAATTATTAAATTTAAATTTAAATTTTTTATCGTTTACAAGTACTTATATATACAAATAATTAATACCTGATTATAAAACTGAGGTAGTTTCGAAACCATAGTGATTTTAACATCGCATTCATATGAGTAAAAATAGCAATCATAAGATATACATACATATAAAATTATTTTCATCTTTCTCAGTGTCTCTGTTAGACATCGATCATGACGAATATAAATAATTGACCAATATCAAAGACAAAGAACTTTACCGTTATATTTGTTCTCTTTTCTCAGTGAGGAAGAATGTGAAAAACTTCAGCTATGCAAGCTGCATGCGCGTTCGCAGCGAAACTTCTTAGCTGCGTTCCAACTATACTTCGTCAAGTGAGTTTTTTTTTATAGTTTTATGTATAAGTAAAATGTTATTGTTGAGTTTGAGTTCAAGTAGTAGGTATTTTTAGTTTTTATCCCACTAATATCATAATTTAGAATATTTTTTCAATCTCGTGATATTTTTTCCGCGTAAAATCTAGGTACATAAATAACTAAATGTTCCTGTTATTGAAATAAAATTCTTATTGCATAACATTAGGAAATTTATTTTTGACTATTTAGAAATTAGACGATAACAATTTACAAATGGTATGAAAAGAATAATAAATCATTATTTCTAGATATTCATCCATGTGCTTAAATACTTAAATGTTTTTTTTTTTCAGCAAAGAAAACGCCAGGCTTTGGGACCATCAACCACACTCGATATCGGAATGCTATAACAGATTCAGCTGCTATAGATAAAATATAAATTTATTTTGTAGTTAAATTTTACTTAACTGTAGTAAATAATGTAGTCTTCAGTGCTTTACTGATAAACACCCGCCTGTATAATAGTTATTTTTAATTTAAGTTAAATATAAAGAAAATATATGTTTTTACAAATATTATCTTTGTCTTTCATTTAATTCCCCTATTTTCATAAAAATATTATAAACTAGTGGTCCGCCCCGGCTTCGCCCGTGGTACATATTTCGCAATAAAAGGTAGCCTATGTCCTTTCTCGGGTATCAAAATATCTCCATACCAAATTTCATGCAAATTGGTTCAGTAGTTTAGGCGTGATTGAGTAACAGACAGACAGACAGAGTTACTTTCGCATTTATGATATTAGTGTAATAAATAGTGCAGATAGCTAGGATATACTATTTCTACACAAACTTTATTTGAACGTACTTAAGATATTAAACCACTCTTGTTGAAGGTTATAAAAAATAAAACAAAAAACTTCGCGAACAATCCACTTTATTTCGAAACACACCACATAAATGCACAAAATAAAATTCAAATAATAAATTAGATAATTCCCTTAAAACTATTTGAATCCATACCCTCTTACTCGTGGAACCTTCCAAATAATCACAAATATTCATTAAAATGAACAAAATTAGATTAAACATTTACATACAATCGTACTAGTCCGGGATACATCGCCCATTTTTGCAAGTGATTACTATCA
>CAJQZN010015286.1:0-11472 GCA_907164685.1 Colias eurytheme | reverse complement strand
TTTGGTATCATTTGAAAGCTTTTTACTTGCACATTTTGAATATATATATATTACTAGCATTTGCTTGTGACTTACCTGTATTCATGGGCTGATTGCATATAATTCACATCTTTTCGTTCCTAGCTTCTTTATTAGTTCATCAATTTAACTTTTGTCAATATTATGCGCCAAAAATACACTTTAACACCAAAATAGTACAAATTATAAAAAGTAAAACAACTAAAACCCAACTACGACAAAAAACGACGCTGAAAAAGTATAAAACAAGATTTTCATAATTCCACTATGTAGAGATAAATTTTCATGTTTGGAAAGGCGTAGTCACACGTTGTCAAAGTGCTACGGTAGATATATGTAATGTGTGACTACGCCTTTCCAAACATGAAAATTTATCTCTACATAGTGGAATTCTGAAAATGAATTATTATTTTTGTTTATTTTATAATTGTTATAAAATAAACAAAAATAATAATTAATAAATATTTATTAAAAAAAAATTATGAGGCGTGCACTTTTGGATTTTCCAAATTATTTATTTATTTATTTACTAGCTGGAGCCCGCGACTTCATTGATCATTCACTTATGGTCACGCATAAAAAGAAAGGTACCGAAGTGCCAATACAATATGTTGTTTTTAGTGAAGGAATAACAGATATGCATATATGCATTTAGTAGTAAAGCAATATAAAACAATACTTAGTGAAGCTAAGCTGTTATAAATTATCCTAAATGCAATGCAATAAACGTTCCAATGACACTCGGGATTTCATGTTTATTTATCTCTAAAATACGTGACATAAGGTGGATTATAATATGCAATAACAATCCCTAAAGAGATGTGATATTAAACGGCCCGTCTAATGCACATCATGAATAAAAGCTAATATCGATATATTAAATTAAATAAAGTTAGCAAAGTATTAACTTACCGAGTTTTTGTACACTCAAGATTCAAAAGGATTAACGAAATAACTATTAGGGACATCATTTTAAGCTGTTTTAATATATATTGTCAGCTTTGCACCCATATTAAATGTAATCACACAACATTTTTGCAATAAAATAGATTTCTTTAATTCCACTCTATCGCCTATTTGTACACAAAATTTCCTCAAAATCGTTTTAGAGTTTTAGCCTTCAACACACAAGAGAGTTACTAAAGCATATTTTATGTTCATTCATGATTCAGCTTCTAACATAGTGCATACTAAAAACATAAGTCCTAAGAAATTCTACAAGGGTTATCCCGCAGTACCTAGGAGCGTGTCTGACTAGCTGAATAGTCGGATTAATGTATATTATCCTAGAATACAGGGATAATGGCTTGTTACCTGCACGAAATGGGATAGTTTTTCTTCATCCTGTCTACATTTTTAAAGGAATTGTTTAGCTTTTAGAGCTATTATCTGTAAGTTGAATTTCTTTAATAGATACGGTATTTTGGCATTCTTATTACCTTTATAATATCAAGTTTTATAAAAACTTATTGAAATTATTAACCAATTAAATATGAAGGTATTAGAATTGTAGAATTGAGGTGATTTACATTTCGGACAATTCTTAAAAAAAATATATTTATATGTATTTGAACAAAGTCTAAACCATACCCGCTCCTATGCATTTGGTTAAAAAGAGAAAGCAATGGTATATTAATTAATTGGGACAAAACCATACCCGCTCTTACACAGCCGGTTAAAAAAAAGAAATGACGCGATCATATAATTATCGACCCGTGTCCTCTCAGCCAGGACAAGTACCATACAAATATCAACTCAATACAAGTATGATTTTGCTCACGCTCTCTTGAATTATTATCTTCAGTTATATATACGTTTATAGTATACAGTGTTAAATTCATTATTTATCCATTTGACATGAATGAAATACGTTTTACAAGCTTCTTGAACTGTAACATCGTTTGATTTAGTTTGGAGTTTTAGTAAGATTAATAATTTTCTATAATATTATATTAAATGTATTGTAATTAACTTTTGTACCGTTATAATATATTCTCTCATATTATCAAATGTTAACGTACTTTACCTATTTATTCATAGTTCTTTCATTTACGCAGATATATTATTATTTATTTTTTTTTATTTGACATATTCGCTTAAATGAGAGACCTCATCATCACGCTTCCACGAAACCTCAACTAATTTCGAATTCCAATAATCTGTCATGTATCATATCTGATACATGACAGATTATCATATTCATCTCAATTCCAGTAATTTGAAAGCGTAATTACTTCTCTACCTACAAAAGATTGAAGTGCAAAAAAAATCAAAACACTCGCAAATATAGCCCAGACGTAATTTCGGTGTTGGCAACAGATTACGTTTTTTTCTTACCAATTGACACACTTTTATGTAGATCACCAGACCACGTGGGAGTACCACAACAAACTGTTTATAACTAGCAGCTAGTATAGATGACCTCGAATAACATTAGGCTAGAATACACTTCTTGAATCTGAGAGGCACGTTACGTTACGTATTGCGAATTTTTGGTTAATTTTTTGTGTGTATACTTTATATAGCTTTATATTGAGGTTCATTTTAAATATACTAGGGATGGGGTGCATAAGATACAGACTACAATATTGAAACTATTTCAAAGAGAAACAATATTTCTGCCTTCCCATAATATTAGGCGGTGGATACACCACAGAATACATTTAATAAAAAAGAATTACACTTGTCACTATCATAATAAGAAAATGTTTAATTAATCTTTAAAATTACTTTAAATAATGTACTTAAAGCTCTAGAAATTTAATTGTATTAACTTGGTGCTTTAAAATAGAATTGTGGGTCTGTCTGTCTTATAACAGGTTATTAATACCACAATTCTTACCCAAACCAATATAACATTTATTTATTTTTATCTCCTGTCACCTTACAATATCCTGAAATCGTTTTATTTAATAATTCATAACCAAACTAAACCTCGTTGAAGGCTGGTAGAAACTAGCTTTTTAAAAATAATTTTATAAGTACCTAGGATTTACGGATTAGTAAAAGTTGAAACTTAGTTTATTTTTCCAGGCGAAAAACATGTTATGTATTAAAACGCTTTTTACAAACATGAATAATATAGTTTCGGTAAAAAAATCTTGTAACTCTTTAACATAGCCTAAAAAGTAAAAACGTTCTTCTATTATAAACAAAAAGTTCGTGAAGAAGGAGTGGATGTATGTTTCACAAGCACACAAAAATGGCTGGTCAGATATTAATGAAATTTGGCATAGAGAAAGATAATTTTATATCGTCTGTATTATATATTGTGCATACAATAGAAACCACGGGATAAGATCAGTTAAACCACGTTAAACGTTATTAAATCAATCATGTGCACATTAAGGCGAAGCGCTTTCCAACCACTTAGCAATAACGGTCTAATGTATTCATATTCATAATCCAACTGATCATTTAAGGCCCATATCCACGGAGGCATAAAATTAGTTTCCAAAAACTTATTTCCGTACCTTTTTCCACGCATTAGGGAACAAGAGTTGAATACATTATGAAAGTATCACAAGATGTACGATAAAGAAGCTGGAAGATTCTAGGTGACGTCACTTTAGTGTTTGATGGGACTGTACCACATTATTTTTTTGCAACGTACAACTATTATGAATAACTCGAGCTATATGAAAATAAATCTGTATATGAAAAAAAATATGTTATTCTTTTTAGCTGAAAATAAATAACATTAATTACAACCCACTAAAATTAATAAAGTAGAGCAATTTGTTTAAGATAACAAGCATATAGGTACTAAATCTAAATAAATTGAATCATTGATTTTATAAAAAAACTAGCGGTCCGCCCCGGCTTCGCCCGTGGTACATGTTTACGTTTTCTCTACATAAGAACCATCCTCGTACTTCAAGGAATATAATAAAAAAAGAATTATCGAAATCGGTTCAGCCGTTCTCGAGTTATGCGCTTACCAACACATTTTGCGATTCATTTTTATATATAAGAGATATACCTACCTACTGTGATCGAAATCTTATAACTTGGCTGGCCATATATTTAAGGCTTCTTCTTTACAGAATAAGACGAGAAATATTAAGTTAACTCCATAGGTTTTCCAGGTTTTATCTGAAATCTGAAGCTCCCGATGTATTGCCTCCTTTCTATCTTTCATCATTCTTTATTTTCATAATTTTGGCGCAATAAATTCAACCGAAGTTAAGCAGACACCTTCAAATAACAAATTTTATCCCACTTTTGCTTAAAGCGTGGTGTGCACCTAACTTCTACATCTAGGTTACAAATAGGGTCCAACGATTTCCCCTTGAATATAAACTGCTGGATTTCAGGGTAATGGGCTGGCAATCGAATGTGAATCTTTTTCTGTACTACATTAGGCATAACTGGTTTGAGCTCTATTTAATTTTATATAACAAAAAGTTAGAATAACAACGCATATTTCAAAGGGCAACGTATATAATATTATGTTGGCTTTTTTCATGGTAGTCCAGTTTTTATGACTTTTTAGATTATAAAAATAATATCATCATTTTTAGCCTTTAAGTATTATGTAGGTAATATCGCTGATTTCTTGAAAGTCGTGATAATTAAAGACTCTATCAATATTTGTTTTTAATTTTAATTTAGTTATCATAATTTCTCAGTAAGTATTAACAGTATGATTCAGAGAAACAATTTTCTTCTTCCAATAATTATTATGTTTGCACGGGAAAAACTAGTATACAATTTTCATAAAACAATTTTGTTAACATTAAATTTTATTACTTTTATTGGAAACGCTTATTCCTAATTATAAAATGTTGTAAAATAGATGTTTTATCATGACTACAAACTATTTTATTATCATACATGTATTGAATGTAACGGAAGAATTATTACTTTTATAATATATATGCGAATGAGGATCGCTTTGTATTGTATAAAAATGATATTAAATAATATAGAAACTATTTGATATATCTTTATTTTATACGAAACAGCTCATCGTCTTTTTCATTGTATTTGTATTCTACATATTATATATAACGATTAATATCATATATTTTGGTTAAATTTAATAAATATTCTAATAGCCATATTAATAAATCGATAAATCTAACGAGGTTTCATATATAATTCCAAAGTCAAGAAAAGTCAAATATCCCACGTATGTGGAAAACTTTGAACGAGTTAAAAAGTTACTCGTTTCAATATGTTGATTTCCTTCACTGTGAAGTTATTTCAGTCATAAAATGTGACCGAATTTAACGTTCAACGGTTTCCAATTTTATTTGATTTATATTTATAAACTAGCTTCCACCCGCGACTCCGTCCGCGCGGAAAAATTTAGATTTATTTATTTTCTACGTATTTTTCCAGGATAAAAAGTATCCCATTTTATCCCAGGATATTAAGGTATAATTATACCAAGTTTCATCGAAATCGAACTGTTAGTTTTTACGTGATGCCTAAACATACAGACAGACAGACAAAAATTTTTTTAATCACATATTTGGGTTTGGTATCGATCCAGTAATACACCCTCAATGTACAGAATTGACCCTTCTACAGATTTATTATATGTATAGATGCTGTAAAACTTGGATATTGATTATATTTAATTAGCATTTCCAACGGATTGTTCGTCAACTTTTTAATAAAAACTGAACATATTGTGTAATCTATACTAATAATATTATAAAGCTGAAGTGTTTGTTTGAACGTGCTAATCTCAGGAACTACTCGTCCGATTTGAAAAGTTCTTTCGGTGTTAGATAGCCCATTTATCGAGGAAGGCTATATCATATCGCTAAGACCAACAGGAGCGGAGCAATGCGTGTGAAACCGCGGGGCGCAACTAGCTTATAGATAAATCTTATTAATAATAATATTAAAATACCATATTCATTTACTTTTAAACACGCTTAATTATATTGAACTATATTTATTTTATCTAATGCAAAACATAGTCCAAAGATATTTGCTTCGAAATTGTCATCATTTGTATGATATGATGTAGATTAATAATCTCTCAGTAGTAAGAAAAATACAGTTAAATCAATTAAAATAGAGATCAAAGTTAAATTAGCCGTGTAAAGGTTTGTTTAAATCCATCTCACGTGCTCACTTGAGAGTACCTAATCTCATCAATTAGCCAGGTTCTGAGTGTATTCATATTTAATTCATATCAGCTGTAACCGACTTTGGATGCATATTGTTTTAATTTAAGAAAGTAATGTTTTCTGTGATTAAAAGATATTATTGTATCCTTGCTTTGTGGACAAAAACCTTTTATATATAATTTATAGACGTTCTAGGGATGCGCTTTATAAAATACCAACGAACTAACTCTACTTTTTTTATATTTTGTTAGTGAAACCATCAGATTACTTCCTTGAATTCGCCCAAAATAATACAAGGGTAGTTAAAATTTTGCTAAAATACAAATCCTCTTAAAAGACATCAAACAGAAAATCTACATTTGCATGAAAGCTCAGTCACAAACCTTGTATGCATTGTCAAAAACATTTTGCATTCACAAAACTAAAATGTTCATATTCCACATACAAATAACTGCAAAATAATAGACAAAGTCAATCTTGCATCCATTTTGTCGTTGCACACTTAATGAAGGAGTTAAAAGCAAATGGCGTTTACGTCACAGGTCTTAAATGTGATCTCTACACAGCTTGCATTGTTACAAAAAGTTACATTGTATTGTATGCAAGGAAATGTTCTTATCAAATGATTCCAAGTGGGTATAAATTTGACTGTATGTTCATTTGTATGTTATGTAAATTATTTTGTTATGTTGAGGGATTTTATGGAAATATAATATACCTTAGGATCAGGATTCAACAATATCATCAAACAAAATACTAAATAAATAAATATTTCGGGACAATTTTCACACACGGCACGATGGATGATACTATGGAAACCTTGTGTATGGAAATGGCTGATAAACATACATATATAATTTTAAATAAATACTTATATAGATAATTAACACCCAGACACAGAGTTTGCTCTGCATCTATGTTCATCATACAAATATTTTCCCCGGGTGGAGATTGAACCCACGACCTCTGTCTTGGAAGGCAGGGCCACTACCAACCAAGCCAACCGGCCAGTCGAAATACTATCCGTGATTTGATCGTTATTTTACTTAAAGAAATTCTTAGCCAAAACATTTTGTTCATACTACAAAGAGAAATTTAAAATTTGATCTCTGCCTAGTAAAGATTTAAGTGAAAATGTAAAAGCTCGAGAGATATTTTTAGATTTTTATGATGGCATCTAAAAGCACCCCTTCAGTATATTGTACGCAAAATGACGCTATCAAGGAAAATAGAGTTTCTATGATATTAGGAATTATTGTGAGAGTAAATAGTGATAACTAGTGCGAGTAAATTGTGGTAATACTATATTTAGGTAAATAATAATATGTAAAATGCAACGGTGACTGACTGACTGATCCATTAACGCACAGCCCGCACTGCACCAATTGGGCTGAAATTTAGCATGAACATAGCCACTATGATGCAGGCATAATGGAATGAATTTTAATAAATTCTGCTCCCAAGGAAATTATATTATTATAAATGATATCTATATTTTAAAGATTTATTCAGTCTCTACGGTCCCTACAGACAAAGTAGATATTAAAACCATTGGAATATTAACAATTAAAGGTTCACAATTTAATCATTCGTACAAAAAATGAGCGCCCATTTATATCCTAAATTTACAAGATCAAAGGAAAATTACAATTTAGGAATGCCTGCTTTTGGAACGTCAAAACCACAGTAATCCTTTATATTGATTACGTCGTAATTACAGTATCTGGTTTATATATGAACTTTGTATCTAATACACGTATTATTACATACGTAAAATACCCTGTTATACAGGGTGCTCTTAATTGCGAATTTCCATATTATATACCTTCGCTAATTGAAGTATACCTAGGCGAGTGGCCGTGGACCGTGAACGTGTAGGTATGTATAAAATAAACAAACGCCTCCTTGGTACAGTGGTTGACACGTGAGCGTAGAACCGAGAGGTCCTTGGTTCGATTCCCGGTGGAGACGAAAAAAAAATGTCTCGGTCTTGCAGGACACAAAAGGTTGATCACCTACTTTTCCCTAAAGAAAATCGATCAGTGGAACAGATGTATAATGCATCTGCCCCTTACCCCACTAGGAGACATGGGACTTCACTTTTCGCTAATTGAAGTGTAAGACGAGTGACACTTGATATGACTCTTAACGGTCATTCAGGCGTAGCTTATAGAGTATAGGGTACTTAATAAGATTAAAGTATGAACTGTATGAAAAGGTTTCTTGTATTTTCTGATATTTACTAAGAAATATATTGAACAGGGCAATGGCTCACAAAGAACCAATTTTAGAAACATTCCAATAGTACGAATCGATTGAAAATTACATTATTACCTTTTCAAAACCAATCTACCAATAATTAAAAAAAAACTCAATCTTGCATCCATTTTGTCGTTGCACACTTGAAGTTTACGCAAATGGCGTTTACGTCACAGGTCTTAAATGTAACACACACTTGTCCATTTGAAATAGAACAGCCTGTATAAAGGATTACAAAACACAGCCATCGTATTACAATAGAGAATCAAAGAGGTAATTAATATTGAATAACAATGCTTAGGATCATACGAGTGTAAATCTATATCATATAAGTACATAATAAATGAATACATATACAATTACCATTTCAATAACGTTACAATAAAAATGAATACCAGTAATATAAAGAATTGCTCGCCCCGGACAAGGTGGGCGCCTTGTCGTTTTTTGTAATCAAACAAAAAATTATCTATGTACAAAAATAAAATGAATACTACAATATGACAAAGTGGTATAATTTTTAATTTTCTCATGCTTTTCGTAGGAAGTGCCTTCGCCTATCAGACGATAGCGATTCTCTATAAAACGTATATATTTCAAAATTAATAAAAGCTATTATTATTGACTGACCGATTTCCTTGCTTTCCAAGCCAGAGGTCGTGGGTTCGATTCCCACCCGGGGCAAATATTTGTGTGATGAACATAGATGTTTGCTCTGTGTCTAGGTGTTGAATATCTATATAAGTATTTATTTAAAATTATATATGTATGTTTATCAGCCATCTGGTTTCCTTACGCTTGTGTTATCACAAGCGAAAGCTTTGTATGGGATCAGATCGTGCCGTGTGTGAAGAATTGTCCTGAAAAATATTTATATTTATTACATACATTGCAATAGCCATTAATTTACGGTACGCGTCACTAAATCAAGGATTGTTTACACAAAGTAATGTTCAGTTAACAGTCAACCCACGTGCTTGTTACGTGGGAGTTAACTATGTGAGTAAAGTTCTTAATTAAGCTAGTATTAAATTGCTATATTTATTTGGGGCTAGATTAGAACCGATTTAGGATAGAGTTTAATCGTTATCTGATATTAATATTTGAAGTTTAAATTAATCTCGATACGTGAAATAGTTTTGTACTCTAAAAATAAACATTACAATATTTTATTGTTAAAGATTAATCAACCAACATTAAACAGGTTTTCTTTTCTGACATAAAAAATCACAAAACAATCTTTAAATAACTGTATGCAGGATACTTAAGAAAATACTTCCTTCGACGCTTTTTAAAGCATTCTATAGATTTAGAAAGATTTTAAGGGATCTTAAACGCGATATATTCATTATATTATTTTCCCGACGATTCGCACAATTGTGCATTTACGTGAGTAGCGTAAAATCAAACACTAGAAAATACCATTCTATACATAACAAATACAAACTTACTATCATAGAATAAAAATCAGAAACTTAAACTACCGCAAAATAAACGTCAAACACATATAACAACGTACAAACTGCTAATTAAAAATCCGCTAACTTTAACGAACTTTACGCGCCAACTTCACAAGGAAATAGCATAAAGACATGAACTCTATATAATTTGGCCCCAAAACAATTGCGAACGGAATAAACAACACCACAGGTGGAGGAAATTAAATAACTGGTCCGTTGTATAATATCCAGTTAATTTAGAAGGTTTGTAAATTGTATACATTTGTTATTGATAAGGGTTTACGTTTTTTACATGTTAAAATATAGCAGACATTTTGTGTGATCTTTGGCAGAATCAGAAATTTGGTAGACTAAAATAGAAATCCATACTAATATTATAAATGCGAAAGTAACTCTGTCTGTCTGTCTGTTACTCAATCACGCCTAAACTACTGAACCAATTTTCATGAAATTTGGTATGGAGACATTTTGATGCCCGAGAACGGACATAGGCTACTTTTTATCCCGGGAAAATGACGCAATCCCGGAAATCCCACGGGAACGGGAACTATGCGGGTTTTTCCTTGACTGCACGGGCGAAGCCGCGGGCGGAAAGCTAGTGCTTTATATGATATATTATTTTGGAGTAAATTGTAATTAATTTGGTTGGTTAACATTCATATTATAATAAGTATAATTTAATAATTATTGTTTTTTTTAATATAATTACAGCAAATGCCTTTGAGCAATAATCAATAAATAAAAAAAATAATGTAATAATAAAAAAAAATATTTTTTTAATTCCCAACGTTCGACAACGACTATGTATTTTTTTGTAGCTTTAATTTCACTGCTAACCTAAGTCTTCTCTTCCCTCTATACCTTTCCATACATATTTCACAACATACCAGCACTAACAAAACCAAAGCAAACTTTTCAAACTCACAAATCCGCACAAAGGCGAGAATATTTCGAAATTTAAATAACAAACGTAGGTAATCGTATTTCCCGCCTTTTTATACCGTTCACAATACAATGGCAGCAAACAGCGCTTCGCCGCCCTCAAACAATTAATTTACACGACTACTAGATACACACACATAGGTGTTGTGTATGATAAAGGCTTTGCATGTAGTGTGGCAAATATGAATCCGTAAAAGACTTAGAAGAAGAAGCAAGAATAGATCAGGAAAACAACATCTTACGGTGTTACATCTTACGTACATCAGACGAACATAGAGCTAGAGCTAGAGCAAGAGCATTATTTCGTGATCTTTTAGTGTAAACGAAAACTCGTATTCAGTATTGTTCAGTATTAGAACATTACGCATTATTTTCGAACGCACTAACAATGAAAGAATGCTCTACGCTTGTTTAAACTAAAAGAATTTGACATAGTATATATAATCATTACTGAATTGTGATTTCAAAGCTCCCGTAAAAGCTTCATTCAATATCAACTTAGCTTAATAAATTATAATGAAATTAGAATTAAAGCAGCTTTAAGATTTCACATATCACATGATGCAAAAAGTTTAGCTTTTTGACGTGACAACGTCTTATAATTCGATAGAGCCGGCTGCACGCACGAAAAAACATGACCCATGCGGCGTTACCTCACTCTGAGGCGTTCCATGTAAGGTTTGAAGTGCAAGCGAGAGCGCGGA
>CAJQZN010015240.1:0-12794 GCA_907164685.1 Colias eurytheme | reverse complement strand
AAAAAAAAAGAAATCGACGGTTTTGGGTGAAACAACTTTACAAAAATCGATTGGAATCTGGGACTCAGCTGTACGCAGAGTTAGTTTCAGATGAAGTGGAACACAATTTTGCAAGAATGAATGCTATTCAATTTGAGATATTCGACTTTCTGAGATGTCCATGGTGAGATGGATCGCGCGATCCAACACAACCGTCCACACCGCGCGCATCACGCAACTGAGGCACCTTTGAAGCGGGTACAAAAACCGCCCGCTAACGGATCGCACGAGGTAGGGATCGCGCGCGGCAAAACGCGTGCATGGATCGCGCGCGGCACGTCCACACCACCCGCATCTTTGGATCGCGCGCCTGCCGCGCGCGATCGGATCGCGGTGGATCGGTCGGTGTGGACCCAGCTATTGAGCATAACCACAAAGAATAGCTTGTAATTCTCACATTACTTTCACAATACTCTATGATTCACCAAGAAATCTTGTAAATTATAGAGCAGACTTCACACATTGCAAGTCAAGAACGCGTCTATAATCTGGTAAACATAAAATCAAAACTGGTAGCGAATTATATAATTATGCTACATACATTGTTGCATTATTTTGATTGTTAAATAGTCACATTAGAAGAACAAAACTAGAATCGGCCAATAATTTATATAAATTCAATAGATTTTCGTATTTATTAAGAGTTAAGAGCTGCGCTCTGCTGTTTCACCCGCGTGACTCCGCTTCTGTTGGTCTTAGCGAGATGATATATAGCTTATAGCTTTCCTCGATAAATGGGCTATTCAGCACCGAAAGAATTTTTGAAATCGGACCAGTAGTTCTTGAGATTAGCGCGTTCAAACAAACAAACAAACTCTTCAGCTTTATAATATTAGTATAGATATAAAATGGCCTGGCTCTTTCGTTTTGTCTTTGACTTTACTTCCTGGTTAGTAACGTACCTAATTAAAAGTACACTTTGCATTTAACAAAAAGTAAACTAACTTGAACTATATTCCATCGCGTTTAGTAGGTAGGTATAGGTAGTATGAAATAAGGGAACACAGCACAATCTAAACAAAGAATCTCCGGTTCTCTTTCTGCAACATTCTTTCTAATAGCACTTCAGAATTTTGTAAAATTATCAAATGTTTGTTGTTTGAAACTGAACTGAACTTGGTAAATGCCCTCTGGAGTCCACCTTGACTGACGTAGATTATGATAACAGAGTTGTAAAATATTAACAAAAACAATTCCAGTAAGTAAAGATGTTTATACACGCAGAAATATCTGAGATATTAAATTATTGGATAAATATTGGCGTAATTTCTTCTCATTTCTGCAACTATAATGCCATTTATGTATCAAATATATTGGATAAAAGTAACGAAAACCATACGACAATCTTAAGATTGTCATATGGTAAACATTTAAATGTTTAAAGTAATTAGCGTATGAACTCTAATTCAAAAGATGCGTTTACCCACTCTATTAAAAAAATGACATTATTTTTTATAGTAGAGCGGATAAACGTGGGATAAACGATATGGATTATATATTTTTTAACCTACAGGATTGTGATTTTAAAAATTAATATTGATAATTCTTCAAAATCCAAGTAATTTAAAAAAAATTTTGCGTGTAGTAGAGTACACACGTAAGAAGTGAAACTTCTTTATGACCTTAGAAACGTCACGAGTATGGCGTAACGCAAAAATGTCACGCGAACGGCGTAACGCAAAAATGTCACGCGTACGGCGTAACGCAAAAATGTTACACTAAATTTTTGTCCAACCCCGATAAAGAAGTTTCACTTCAACAATATTTAGGTTTGTGATGGTGGTTGATGGCTGTTATTTTAAACACAAAAACAACTGATCGGATCTCTATGAATTCGCTATAAAGATGATTATAGTCTGTCTACACATTGGACCTTTCATCCCGTTTTATATATTATGTTTTTATGTAAAATTTAATGTTAGTATGTATCTTAAAATAGCTACTTATAGATAATACAGATAACATAAACTATGTTGCGAATAAGATAGCGAGGTCGGGTCACGAGCCGTTCGCGGAAATATATCTTCTAATTGACATAATAATGACGTTTTGTATGAATGAGGTTAATAGTAAATTGATTATACTTGTTTATTATACACTAAGCTTGTACCCCGGATATACATGAGATTAATTTTTCAAACGTATTTTATTGAAAAATTCTGTCTTTGTGACGTAGTAGGTATAAGATTATATTCAACATTTTAATTTACTGGACATTCTGTGAATTTTTTCTTTAATAAGCTGTTATATATTTTATGTAGCTTCAGCTCTGAGTATACACATTATTTAAAAATTAAAATACAAATTGAATATTTAGTCTTTAATTTATATAGCCGAAAACAAAATATGCAGTCACGAAGTAATTATAAATAATAATCAATCATATGTAACAGCTGACTAACTTAAAAATATTCGCCAAACGATAGACGTTGTTTAGTTTTTGCCCCTCGACTTATCAGTAATCTTAAAACGCTTTTTATATTTTTTGTAGAGTTCAAATGGTGATTTATATATTATCAAGTTTTGATTTCAATATGCAACATATTTCTTGATTAGAATAAAATAATGTTTTTATTTATCTTTTCCGGTTAAGCATATTGAAGCAAAGTACGTTCATTGTTGATTCTCCGAAAATTGTAAGACTTTACCAAAGTTATTTTAAAAACTTCTGGATTGTAAATAATTTATATTTAATACTTTATAGTATTAATTCATTTTACTTCTTATATTCTTATTTACAGCTAAATTAACTTTATGAACTTTAATTATAACACCAAAATAATCATGACACATGCAGTTCAAAAAACAATATGTTATCTGTACCGCGATGACAACTTTACGCCGCTCGATTTGTTGCGCGCCATGTTGCGCTGTTCCCGCGTAATTTTGACATTGACAGATTTAGCGTGAGACAAGGATGCACGTGTCGCAAGTTTTGGAGACATCAGACATGTGTGACATGGCAGGTTTATAATGATATTTACGTGTAACCTGAGGGTCGTTTATAAAATACATTTTATAGAGAGAAGTTAAAATTTAGGAGAAGCCATCCTTTATAAATTAGAGTATGATATAGGTTTAGTGAACATTTTTATAAAGATGGACTGTCACTCGATACTTATTATTTTGCATTTTGCATAGTGAGTTTTGACGTGACAACGTCTTATAATTCGATGGAGCCGGCTGCACGCATGAAAAAACATGACTCATGCGGCGTTACCTCGCTCTGAGGCGTTCCATGTAAGACTTGAAGTGCAAGTGAGAGCGCGGAACGAGCGACAAAGAAGCACAATCGGACGTTGTCACGTTCAACTATCGTCAGTAAAATTTTTTATTAATATGTAAGTGTGTATATGTATTAAAACTGTAAACTTCAAAAATATTTATTGTAAAACCAAAATAGAACTACTTAGCTATTGTCTGCTCTCATTAGTTCCAAATAAAATAATGAACCGTGAAGCCATAACAGATGATAGTTGTGTTTGTATTTTTTGCTAAAATCTAACATAATCGTTTATACCATTTAACTATTAACAATACAAACAAACGCTTTTAATCCGCAGCCTTGTAAGCTTTAATTAATGACCTGTCAGTTTTTTGCACTAAGTTTGTAGATTGTTATTCTTAGAATTGTGATCAAATAAATGTTCTCCGTGTGCATGTTAATATTTTATAACTAGTACCTAATAAGATTATAAAAGAACAGTGAATGTACTATTGAAGAATAATTTACTAGCTTTCCGCCCACGGCTTTACCCGCGTAGGCAAAAGAAATTCTCATGAGATATTATGTTTCACCGCGGTAAAAAGTAGTCTTTGTATAACACTACCCACTACTGATATAGACATAGATTTAGTACCTAACCTTTTATCCCGGTAATTTTGATTGCAGCAGCAGTTGTTCACAAAGAAACAAACTGTGTAAGAAAATATTTCAAACATCCCAACAGAATTAAAATACACAATAAATCGTGTTTATCACTGAAATGTACACCAGACATGTTAAAATAAATACAAGAAAAACCATTTATATTATTTATCTTACGAATATAGATGTGCAGTATTGTTTTATATGGCAATAAAAATAAAACTGCGAAGTGACCGAGCGTAGCCAACTCGCATCTTGACCGTAAGCATAAACAAACATGGCGCCCGAGTGCATGTTCCTGTCGTTAAATATTTTGACAGGCTGACGGTTTTATTCGCTTGCTGCTGTTAAAATTCAATATGGCAATGGTGAATCACAATCTCGACATTCTTATTTACATTTCTTGAAACTCGCTTTTATCACGGGATGATAGAGGTAAGATTTGTGTGGTAGAGATTATGAAATTGTACACTAAGATTGTTTTCTTGTGTACTCCGAGTAAAGGATACATTTGTGTCAACTGCGCAGCCGAGCGCGGTGTATCGGTCAATTAGGGAAAGCTGGCATGTTCACAGTACTCACACTTATGCAATTTCACTTACAGTATGTTCAAAAATAAATGCGACTCTAGTTTCATTTTAGACTTGAATTGTAAAATGGGTGCGTTGTAGATATGTATATGCAAATATAATTACTTATGAAAGCTCTCATAATTTACCTGTAAAATTATAATTTAAAAGTAAATCAATTGATGAAGTTAATTATTTATTCTAATAATAATCAATTGGATAAAAGTATTAATAATCATTCAATTATCAAATAATAATTAAATTCCTGACTTTGGTCGAGTAAAGATATCTAAGAAATATTATATTTGTAGTAAGTACGTAATACCTACCAATACGCGCTAACAAATATGTGTTACATGTTTATTGTATAATTTTCACACTATTGGTTTTAAACTCAAACTCAAACATTTATACAATTAGACTTCTTCTAGAAGCACTTTTGAATCGTCATAACAGTTTAACAGTTTTAACATTTACCACCAATTCAGAAAGCAGTATCTATAGAGAAGAAGAAGAATCTATTTAATCATAATCGTAATCTTCTACTTCACTGTAACTTTCATCGCTCGAAGAACTCGATGTTTCGTTGTCGGAATTTCTTAATGTTATTATAAATGAGTCAGTGTAATTATCTACTTTTGGTTCTAATTGAATATATTTTTTCCTCATGTTCTCGCGTCTTTCTCCAAACGTCACTAAACATATCCAGACTAATAGCATTTGCTTCCTTTCTAAATAATTCTTACACAGTTTTCAAGTTAAAGTTCACATTTTGTGATGCTACTTTCCCTTTAATTATGCCCCATAGTAACTCTATTGGGTTGAGATCTTTGAGGATTGCATCAAGTAGGTAAAAATTGTGTATAGTTTGGCTTATTTTTTTTAATAATGTGATAACTCTGATTATTAATTAGTTATTTGATTTTTGAAAAAAAAAATGCCGATTTTAGTCAAAATTTATATTTTTCTAACAAGATCCTTATCATCCAAATTTCCACCTTGGTGAGAAAAATTGACATTTCTAATGAAAATGAACAAAAAATTAAATGATTTTATTAAATACTGTAAAATAGTCTATAATTCTTCCATTTACTGTATCACAAAATTCTTCATAGATTTTTAGATATTCGTACTACACCAATTACATCACCCTGTATTTATAAACAATTGCAAAATATGACACATACATAGGCCGGGAGATACTGACACAAAATTTCGGGTCATTTGTAACAGAATGGCGGTTCTACAGAGGTCTTATTACGCAATGACTAAAAGAAAAATGATGGTCAGAACTCAGAACGCTGGTACCGGCGGACTAGTCGCGTGGGCGTTAGTCGAACTCGTCGGATAAATAGCGAAAGTCAAACGATTTACAAATCGTTTGACTTTTCCGCGGTATGGCGACCATTTGGAATCGTCCGAAAAGTATGGCATGGTAATTTTAGTAAATGGCTGCACGACGATGGTTACCTGTGCAAAAGTGAGCTCGGTACAAATGGTTGAATTGTTTTTTTTTTTAAATCAACGCATTCACGTCGGTATGGCGGACTGTAAGTCACATCGTAACTGTATGGCATGACACTACCGCCTACCTACATCTTTTTTAAGGGCTATCGGTAAATTCTTAAATTTTTGTGTTACAAATCGTTGGACTTTCGCTATTTATCCGACGAGTGTGACTAACGCCCACGCGACTTGTCCGCCGGTACCAGCGTTCTGACCATCATTTTTCTTTTTGTCATTGCGTACTAAGACCCCTCTAGACCGCCATCCTGTTACAAATGGCCCGAAATTTTGTGTCAGTATCTCCCGGCCTAACATGTGCAATGTGTAAATGTGTTGACGTTCCAGCTCTTCTTAATATACCTATAAGTCACGCCGACGACATTTGTCAGATTGCGAAATGCGCGCGAAACGTCGCCATTTTTATTTTGACAATATTTGCGGTCGTAAATATTGTTGAAAGTTGTTTTGAATTTAACGAGATTTGATATAAATAGAACGCTATTTGAACTGTTTTCGCGATACTTATCTTCTTATATATAAAAATGAATCGCAAAATGTGTTGGTAAGCGCATAACTCGAGAACGGCTGAACCGATTTCGATAATTCTTTTTTTATTATATTCCTTGAAGTACGAGGATGGTTTTTATGTAGAGAAAACGTAAATATGTACCACGGGCGAAGCCGGGGCGGACCGCTAGTTTTGGAATAAAAACAAAGCCATAAATTCGTTATCATAAATTACATTTTAGTTCAAGGTTGTTTGTGTAAAAAATAAGCACATGTAACATTATTAATATAATAAATTACCAATGATATAGTAACAAGAACACATCTGCAATCCCAATGTCACTAGTTTCCTACGCAACATATTGCCGGATCTAAAAAAACAATTTAAATATAGTATTCGACAACACCATGGCAACAATTCTTCTCATTAATAAAATATGAATTCTGCATCTGTGTGCGGTGTCCCTTGCATTTATAAAGCTCGCACACAAGCGCTCATTATAGAAGAAGCAGTGACCAAGAAAGAGAGGTTCGTTAGGGATCTGAATGCTCCTACAGATGTCCTTTTATTAAAGGTTACTTTCAAAGCCCGTGTGTATATTTTGTATTATATTTTTGCACTGAGGTCTTGGATTGTGCACAACACAGAAATGAGTGAAGTAATGGTAACAAAAGGAACAAGGAACACATCAAGGATTTTGAATATGTATTTTTAAAGCTTACCGTGACGTATCTAACGTGTATCTACCAACATACATATTGTTTTATTCAGACCATATTCAGAGGTTCTTCTTTTAAAACTGTTTGGACCTTTTTTATAGAATATTTTATATTTTTATGCCTATAATTTTCAAATATTTTGTATACTATTTATACCAGCCATAAATCAATTCAATGTACACCTTTTTGCATTTATAATATTATGGATTTATTGCGAATGAGTTTCAGTCCAATTTGGTTTTCAGTTTTAGAAGGACATGAATCTTGGTTGAGCGGTGTTGTGGTTTTTTTCTTAACTTACGCTACGGCCCTTGCTCTAAAAGTGGTCGGGATGTTAATTAAACTAAAAGGTTATGTGAAATACCTAGTTTGAACTAAATGTGAAAAGAATTTGGAATTTTGTGGGTTCAGTATCAATTAAAATGTTGAACAATTTTTGAATTTTCAAATCAACATTAGACATTTGTGTAGAGCACTGGTACTTATAATAAAAATGAATATGACTAATCTCTATCTTATCTTATTTGTTCATAAATAAAAATAATAAGTTCAATACGACGTATTTTTGATGACTAATTTTAAGTAGATTTCAAAGCATTGTAGAGCTGATTTTAAACACCAAAAAAATATTATAAAACTTACCATACCTTAGTGCAGTAGTCATCTAACCAACTCAATCGAAAAACCTAGGATCTCTAGAAATCACAGCAAAAGGAACGCAGTCAATTTGTAGGACCGAAATGTGTGTACTTATGTGTGCAACCAATCTAATCTGACCAATTAATAGTCGTTAGAGGTACGGATAAAAAGTACTCACTTTTTTGGATTTTTAGTACGGTATTTTTTACTATTTTTACTCTGTATTTTTATAACTTGGTAACTGCCCATTATAAGTTTAAAATATGTTCCTATGTACGAAATGTAACATTTTAGAATTCCGCATAACGATATTTCGTATTTTAACACAAATTTCTAAATTCTAATATTTCAATGTACCTATTTTCAGAGATTTAATCTTAATGTGTTTTTTCATTATTTAGATATTAAGAAATATTAGTAGATAGTACTAAAATCTACTTTAAAATAAATAATAAACTCAACAAACCCCTCTGAATGATATTTTCCATATCTTATCTAACATTTTTCGATATTGCTATTTCATTTCATGTAAATTTTTCATTCAATTTGATTAGCTATCGACACGCGAAAATTTTCGACGCCTAAAAGCAAAAAGATATTATGTGCTATTATTTATGGTAAGTTAGAGCTTTTTATGTGTTTCAAAAAATACTGGCAACGTGCGATCTGATTTATAAAAAATGTACATATACATATTACCTACATGCGAACAAAGTCACGGTAAATAGCAAGTATAAGCTATTAAGATTAATCCCACTATGAAAGGCAGGAAACGACAAACGATACGCACTGATAAGAAGACATTAGGCTCTGCGACTAGGTATGTCTTCTGGTAAGTCGTTATACCAGAGAAAATTATATCAAATTTCTCCGTTAACTATAGGTAGGTACTATATCTAGATATCTACAAACAACACTTACAAAAGTAAGTACAATAAACACACAAAAAATTACGACAAATTCCTTTTATTTACATTTATTACTAAACTAGTTTTGCAAATACCGCAATCTTCATAAAAACTAGTCCGAAATTCGAGTCCCCAATAAATCACAGATATATCTTTGTACATTCAGCATTGGAAATATATCTTGCTATAGAAATCTAGGTCAATAGCTCAGATTTCCGATCAAAACAACCCCGTGTATACAACGGGTATCATAAAACACAGGAGCTACGGATGAAAAAGGCCAAATATTTTCATAGAAATCACTGATTTGTGCCCGAAACCTGAATAGGAATAATCCATTTGTGTCAGTTTATATTCGTCTCGAAGAATAAACTTATTAAGACGTTCTCTGATCTCTCTTATAGGTACGATTGTATATTGATGCCAATTGCTTTTATTCGTCATTATCTTTCTATTAATAGAGTATACTTTATTATTTTCTCTGGAAAGCATAGCAATAAAATTATTGTACTAATTATTGTAATACCCGAATTCTTACGATGTATTAACATTCTTATCCTTGTTTAGAAAATGTAGCAACGATGAATATAGATATAGCTAAATATCACCTTATAAGCCTGACGAAAATATTGAAAATGTATTGAGAAGCCTCTTTGTTACATAGTGTGTAAATTTAATTTATTTGCAGCCACGTGTAAACGTCACTTTACTATAATAATTGCCCTTTTAAATTTGAACATCTTATCATTAGTAAAGAAACTTACATTTTCTTCAATTTATATTCACTTCAAAATTGCATTGACTTAACTTACATTACAACTTATTCACTTTTTACCTCCGCATAACGTAACTTAACTGATAATTCGTCTATACTGAATACTGAAAAGTCGGACTTCAAAAGGAAATTTAAAACTTAACTGAAAACGTTTGAATGATAAATTATTTTCGAGTTTCCATACACTTGCAGTTAAATGTCCCGTTTTCCGTGAATTATTTCTGCTAAATATAAAAAGTGGGACAAGGAGATAATTGCAAAAACGCTGCGATCTCGCGCGTACTTTGTACCCTTTTATATTTTAAGCCCATTAATATTTTAATTGAAATAAAACTAGCGTATTTATAAATGGCGTAAATTATTAAATGCAGCGTCGGTAAAGCTGTGTATTTTCAAGTTTTTGGAAAGCCTTGTTTGACTCTGTACTTGACGTTTGATTTTGTTTTTCACTTTTGGCTACAGAAGCACACGTGTTAAATAAAAATCATAAATATGTATAAACAAAAATGAATCGGTCTGTATGGTAAGTTAAGATACGGTTGGAGGTAAAATCTATAGTATCAGGATTCACAATAACAAGAATCTATAATGCAATTAAAAAGGTACAGATAGTTCAATAGGGATGTAGTTCCAGTTCCGAAATACAATAACGTATGAATACTGTAATATTAAAGTAAGTAAGAGTATAATCGTCTTTCTGACACATAAAGCATTTGGGGTTATCAAAATATAATCTGAGCATACTTCCAGAACATTCAAATCTCACAGCAAAGACATTTTTTATGAAAATATTATGACAGTTCCAACGAATAATATTCTTTTGTTGTTCAACAATTGATTTACAACTTTAATACCTTCAACAAAGGATTTTATCGCAGAAACTGTCATTTCGTGACGTGTTAGAACCTTTAAAGGGATTATAAAAGTTGAATGCTTTAAGATAAAGCCCCTTTCACACGTCCTTTTCTGGGATTAAGGTCTTGTCTCACGTACTTTCCTATCTACTGAAATAAAACAAAAGATTATGTACATGTTCCCAAAAATATAGAGATTAATAGATGAGAATTATTTTGAAATGTAGTACTTATTTATACTAGATTAAACATACACTAAAAGCAGCTTTTACTTTGTTCCATGTTACAATTTATTAGCTCAATTAAATTCACCCAAATCTCTAAAGTAGTATTTTTGGGAGCAAACAACTTGAATTCGATATAAACGTTCATAATTTGTAAAGTAGACATTATTTTTTTCAAATAATAATTCATGTGTGTGAGATACAAACATTACATTACTAGAAACATTAATACATAGTAGGTAAAGATATTATAATAAAAAAAATATTTTGTGAGGAGTTTATCAATTCTCATCTATTTTTCAAATCAAATCAACTGAGTGTAGGTGGTACTGAGTATAAATAAAACATTCATATTTTATTCAATACATTGCTGAGAGAATAAAAGTATAATATCTACCTATCAAGATTTTTATTTTCCATTCCATTCTCTATCTCTAAACTAATAAACCAGTGTTGATGAACTCTGAACTTTTTCCTTGATAAACCACAATTCATAAATTAAAAGCTCTTCACATAACGACCCATCAAATTCGGACCTCCAACGAATCCCATAAAAACCATTAAAATTATAACAAAAGATTGTTTACAATACTAACAGATGTTATTGTGGTAACTCTTAAATATTTTAGTGTTACAACCAATTGCTTTGCCCTCACTTCAGAGCCATAAATTTTACGACTAATGATTTTGAAACAGGCCGTAATTACCTATATTGAGGCAAATTGCTAGATGTTGGGGAAAAGCTATAAAATTCATTACGTCCAACATTAAACTAAGAAGACTATTGTAATTTGTTGTTGTACAGATACAAACAAATAAGCAAAAAATATATTGAAAACTAGCTGCGCCCCGCGGTTTCACCCGCATTGCTCCGCTCCTGTTGGTCTGCGTGATGATATATTATATTACAGTCATAGCCTTCCTCGATAAATGGGCAATGTAGCACCGAAAGAATTTTTCAAATCAGACCAGTAGTTCCTGAGATTAGCGCGTTCAAACAAACAAACAAATAAACTCTTCAGCTTTATAATATTAATATAGATAATATAGATTAAATAAAACCAGTTAAGTGCGTTTCAGCTTTCTAGCTATCACGGTTTATGAGATGCAACCTGGAGATAGACAGACAACGAAGTCTCAGTAATAGGGTCCCGTTTTACCCTTTGGGTACGGAATCCTAAAAAGCGTCATATTTATATTCTATAGTTTTATACGAAATACGAATTTATGTTTTCGAAAAATATCAGTATCTCATAGTTTAAACAAATTGAAGAAACAAAATTTGTCTCCCAAGCATGCAAAAAATGTACCTACCTACTTCTAGGTAAAAATATATTTAAGTAACATAATACATAATATTATGTACTCGTATCTGTATGTTACTCGCGTACAAACTAATATTTAGTAGAGGACTGCATTCTGGAATGTAGCGGATTTATTTTAAAGCGAAGCTTACAATTTACTTTATATTGTTAGGATTCTGGTCCAGATTGTACTGCTAAGAGTTACTCTTTATATTTGTTAAGTTTACAGATCTAGAATTTCCTCTATAAAAGGCACTCGGTACCGAAATACTTTAAGAAATTTATACATTTGCCGCTTTACAGCATGAATAAATTCGCTAGAACGTGACTCCGCATATATATACCTAGTAATGTTTCTAAGGAATCAAATTTTATATAAATATTAAATATACAATTAATGCTCACTACAACAAGCAAGTTATCTGTTTATGAGCAAAATTTCATCCAGATTAGTTCTTCCATTCTGGCAGGATTGAGAAACTAACATCCATCCACCAATGTTAGAATTCATGATAGTTTTATAAGTATCATAATATGCGTTATAATATAATACAGTAAAGTACAAGTTATAGGTACAAACACACCATTTATAAATATCACACAAATAACAATTATTCTCATTTATTTGTTCTAAAACTTCTCGGATAAATGCTCTTTCTTCAATCAATAATACCTATTTACATACAGTAATCGTCAGTCGATTAGAAAATGTCTCGATACGCCATTTAATCCCAAATGGGAGTCAGAGAGCTGCGAGTTGAGATAATTTGAAAAGATACTCCTCCGAGCTTACCGTCTCGTCATAGATTATGTATCTGTAGAAATGTGAGAATATATGTTTTTGCACGCCTCATAAGCGAAGCGTTGAGGTGGGTACTACT
>CAJQZN010015227.1:0-12100 GCA_907164685.1 Colias eurytheme | reverse complement strand
ACCCTTTGTGCGCGAGCCCGACTCGCACTTGGCCGGTTTTATTTAATTTAGGACTTATAAATTATAGCTTCCAAATTTAAATTCAATTTTCTACTAAGCTTAGTAGAAAGCTAATGCTTTGTGGTAGAAATCGATGCAACAGATTTGAAAATGTTCTGTTTCGATTGGAACTAAACAGTAATGTCAAGATAAAATTATACCAATGTCAGTTTTAAGAATGTTTTAATATTTATATTTATGATGCACTTAGTTCTCCAAGCTTCGAGGCTCTACTATTTTGGTTGAGTCTTTATAACTGTATTTTTACCTATATTATCTGTAAAACCTGAGCAAAACCAGCGCTAGCCGTTTTTTGTACTGTTTTCAACGAAAGTAACTCAACGATAATACACGCATTTTGTGTTTTGTGCGTGTTAAATAATACCCGCATAAAATGAAACCCCTTCAATGACACCAATTCTGAATAAACTTTATTGATAATATGGCACAACTGTTTTACAAAATCAATGTACTGCTAAAGATTTTCTCATATATTTGAATTAAAACCGCAATGACTGAAGATAATGGAAATTTAAAAAATAAATGAAATTCAAAGCTCAGTTTATAATAACTACATTGTTCTGAAACGTCTTTTGTTTCGTCGTAATACAATATGTACCAGGAAAGCATTAATTGTAAATGCATATCCATAAGTTCTATTTGCATCCACTTGGTGACCTGAATGCAAGCAATTGTTTTAGTTCGACATGTGAACTAAATATTGTCCAGCGAACACTGCTAGAATATGATCTCCTAGTATTTTAGTGTAAGAATCTTAACTCTGAAAGCTTTTTCTACAACGAGAATAAAAATATAGTTTTTACATAAAGGTGATTAATATTAATTCTTTCCCTTTTTATTAATGCGACTTTATAGTAGGTACTTTTATTTATAAATTAAATGATAACAAACGATAATTGGTGTTGATTGATATCAAAAAGATGTTATTTTATAATCCCTTTTAGTATAAAATAGCAAACCTTTATTCAGCTGCCGCGGTGCCGCCGTCAAGAGCGCGGGAAATGGCGGAAATTGAATTCGTTTTCGCGCCGATATATCGGATAACGACTTACGTATCGCGCTAAATTATATAGAAAATATACCTTTTTACATTTTACATGTAAGAGGATCATCATATGTAGGTATAGGCAACTCGCAATATTGAAATTAATGGCTCTTGTTTAATTAAATTAAGTTTATTTAAACTAAATATTGGTTACTAATTTTACAGAAAAGTTATTGCTCTACTTTTACTAAAGTTAATGTCATATAAGGAAAGCAAGTAACAAGTAAATAACTCACGTTGTTGTACAAAAGGCTCTTTATTCAAAAGGCGGTAAACACCAGAGCGCCGCCGCCGCGGCCGATCAAAAAAAGAAAAAAGTTTCCGTGGGAATGTCACGTTGAAATCAATAAGACGCTACCAGGATAGCATAACCTCAGCGCAGGTAAGCATATTGCAGTGTCGCAATCTAACTTTTACAACCGGCGATTTATTGCAATCGGCACGGATCCGGGACGATCACGGTATTTTATGTACAAATTTCATTTGTCATTGCGCACGGAAATCGTAAATAAATCCGTAACGTCGCTAGAAGCGGACCTAGGATTACGTCCGGACGTTTTATTTATTTGATCAAAGCACGAAATTAATGGAAAATTCTGGGAGACTCAAGCGATGTGTCTTCCAAGACTGCATTCACGGAAAATCTCTAGGGGTTCGGCAAATCTGATTTTGCTAAAGGATGGCCTCAAAGAGAAAATGCTACATACGTGGAATAAAGATTTTTCATTTTAAACACTCGTTGCGACAAATGTGGCTGCATTCGGTTTAAGCCTCCTTGAATATACAAAAAGAACAATTTATTTACGTTCACAAACTTTAGAAGGCTCAAAAATTTACATTACTAGTTATAATTTTAGCATTACGAAGGTTTTTAAAATGTTACATAGACTACGATTACGCATGTAATTTTATTAAACTGTTTATTATATTAACGGTAAGTTCCTAAGAAACATTTTGTTTTTTGCAAACTTAATTCACAGCTGCAGACGTGTCTAATAAAAATAGTACCTACGTAACTATTGATAAGGAGTTAAATACAAGACTTAGGTTCTATTCCAATGGTCACATACGATTTGAAACTTCTTTCGCCATCTGCATCGCATGAAATTGTGTTATTAGTTTTATCAATTAATTTATAAAAATATTTAAGAAACTATACCTATACCTACTTCAGAAATTATGCTACCAAATATTAATTTTTAAAAATTTTCAATTGCAGAATCATATTTAGTTCATCGTCATTATACGAATAAAAAATATATCATCTTAATTTCACATTCGTCAAAATGTTTGTACATATAATTCGCCTAAATTTATGCCTACAGAATTTTCGCAGCCGAAAAATAAACGCAACAAACTCGAACCATAACAGGCAATAAGGCAACGAAATCCGCTGAAAATTCAACATTAACTAAACCAAAACAGCGTTATGTCGACACAAAAACAATTTGATTTTATTGCATCGCTCAATTTTCGTTTTACATCTTACAATTTTGTGGCTGGCGCGTGTTCATTTGTTAAGTTTGGTGCGACACGCGTATAAATATTGTATGAATGTTATGATGTATTTATTATTTATTAATTCTTATAGCATTTGTGCAATTTATAACGCTTATAATGTGAAGATTATCATATGATGAAACACACTAATAATACTGCATAAAGAAAAGTTTAGAATGCAAGGCCAAAATATAATCATTCAACTGTAGGTACTAGTTGAATGATTTCTTATTTATTTGACTGTATTGCCTTCTAAAAACGATTCTTTTTGAAATTTATATTCATACTTTCTACTTCTTTGTATAATATGACGATTCAAAAGTGCTTCTAGAAGAAGTCTAATTTAATAAATATATTGATTTTATGTCCATGGTATTTTCAAAACATTTATAAAATGTGATACCTAATCTTCCACTTAGTTAATAGAAGTTATATAATAGTTAATAATGACATATTAATATTATTTTAAAACTCAATAAATCATTGGACATACATAATTTAAATAAGTCCTAACCGAACTAATAACAACACGACATAAATATTTAATCCATACATCAAAACTTTACAAATGTAACCGCGCCACCCGTGTACATTTTTCATACTGCAGTAGATACCATTTCGAGAACATTATACATGCCGTGTGTTGGTAGTGTAGAATAAAATGTGTTTATGCTTGTAAAGTGAATTGCAGTGGGAATGGCCCCAATTTGTTTTATAGTTCTGGTTTTGCTCGCTTTTGGGAAGGCACAGGAGGTTAATTATTATTATTCTTTTATAAGCTTTAGGGATAAGCGTGGAATTAAAACATGTGTTGTAGCTCTTTATGTTGTAAATTCAAGCTGTCTGTATTTTTTTTTTCGTTAGGATAGATAAGGACTTCTTTATCCTAATAAATGCGAAAGTTTGTGAGGATGTGTATGTGTGTGTTTGTTACTCTTTCACGCAAATACTACTGAACCGATTACAATGAAATTTAGCACACATGTAGAGGCCTAGAGGGTAACTTGGATTAATACATAGGATAGGTTTTATCCTGGAAATCCCACGGGAACGGGAACTATGTGGATTTTTCTTTGAAAACGCGGGCGGAGCCACAGGCGGAAAGCTAGTCCTGATATAAATTTAAATCGATGTTAGAAATTAAGTACGAACATTGTTTTTTTTCGACTTAAATTGATTAATTATTTTGTTCATCAACTCTTAAACTACATTTATTTTCTCTACGTATTTGTCATCTCTCCGACTATAAAGAAAAGAGCAACTCTCCTCCTTTGAGACGCGTTCTTATAAGTGTGAAACGTCAACCGTTTTTCCCGCCAAGAAAATATGACGTCCCTTTTTGATGTTTCGTGTTGATCTTTTTTTGTTGACAATGGCACATGTTACTGGCACATACTTTTTTACCTGTTTAAAGGTATTTTATCCATTTGTATGTGAAGGTACTCCCCGTAAAGGATTGATGCGATTTTGATTGGAATTTGCGTCTGATTCATGCTTAAGTCTTACTTAAAGTAAAGGTTCTATTTATAATAAGCAATTTTTTTAACTTATTAACAAATAATCGTAATTTTATACGCAATACAACATATTTATACGCTTGAGAAAAGAAAAAGGGAGAACTTAATAAATTATAGTTTCTTCTTACAGAATTACTTCCAAGAGAACCGTAGATTAGCCAAAATAATAGTAGAGGCGCTACAGGACACTAGCTTCGATCAGGAACTGCTTTTCGACCTGAAGAAGGAGAACCAGGTCTACCTGAACAGGACCATGTCGTTACTTATCAAATATATTGTTAAAAGGTGTGTGAAATTCTTTAGCATCTTGCGGGGTATTGAAAAGATTCATTTCACGTCTGTTACATTGTTTTTTTTTGTTTGATGACAAATGGACCATACACTTAAATATCGTAGATAACCAAAATATGAAGGTTACCAAGTAGATGAAAAAAAAAGTTCACTTAAAACCTGAATACTACAGGATCACGTATAACTGCAGTACAGAATAAGCTTATTTTTATTATTCACAAAAATGTTATCGCGTTTCTCTTGTTTGTCTTTTCATAAATTTTCTCTACATTGTTTATTTCACGTACGGCCAGGCTAAACAGATTTTGATGTTTAAATTTTTAATAGGGAAGTGGACAACTACCGTTCCCGGAGGACGGACGCAATAAGCCGTCGGATTTACTCGTCTCTCGTCATGAAACTCATCGATATTGCTAAGGTAGTAATTAATTTTGATCCTTTCAATTATAATGTGTACAACCATCTATGCAATATAAGCCGTGAGATTAAGCTTGTCTTATACGCTTTGGTAATAGGACAATTATTTCAATATTTATATTAGAAAATTTTGAAGAATAGAAAAAAATCGATCACGATGGATTCGAATCCACGTCAAATCCGTTGCGTAGTTACATTTGCATACATAGGGACATAGGGACAGAGAAAGCGACTTTGTTTTATACTATGTAGTGATATTTAGGACAAAATAGCAGAAAGTTTATCAGCTACCATTTCGCTTATAAAAATACTACTGTGTTAACCAGGTCAAATTATATAAGATTATCTACAAAGTCTAGACACCTCTGCGAAGATAATGGCCTATCTCACACTTAGTTCAACCACCGCTAATAAGTCAGGGCTGGCACTGTTTCCCACACGTAATTAAGTAGTAGCTGCCAGCCCTAGCTGAAAACCGTGGAAGGTAAAATTACTTTACTGTTAAGAGAAATTTAAGATGTTTTGGAACAATAAAAGTATGTTTCAAATGAAACAGTAGTTTTGTATTTTTAGGATACGGAATTCCTTTGATTGACAGCGTGTTTCGTGTTATTTGCTCATTAGAATTTGCTTTACCTATTTGGTTTTGAGTTTACGTGAACAATAATTTTACCTTCAGCATTATTTAATACCATTCCATCGAGGTCATGATTTCGCAATAAAGGTTTAATAGAGATCATTACTTAACCCCAGTAAAGCAAGGAATAAATAAGTCAAAGTAATTTAAATAATTTATAATATTCCAATCCGCAATACTATTAAAGAAGCATGTCAAGTAATGCCCTAATAATTTAATGATTTTAAATTCAAAATCCTGAAATGAATCCAGCGTTTCCTCGTCACGTAAATAATAAAATAATCGATTAATTTCTTGCAATAAATTAATTTCAATTTCATTTTGAGTTTGACTGTTTCTACTGATTTGGACGATTCTTTTTTTATATTAAATCGGTTGCCTTCTAGTTGGGCCCATTACAATTTCGTCTAGTTATCACAATTTGAAGTTTTTTTTTAAATATTTATAATCATTAATAGTCCTACCGGCACCATCCACTGAAATCTTATATATTATGATCCTAGAGAATAATCACAGGCTATATTACACCCCATAACTTTATCTCCAGGATCTACCCCGCAACTCAAGTACCGCCAGCCGAATCGACACCGCCCACCGCTACTACATGTCTGTGGAGAGCAAAGACATGCACGACCAGATGGCGGACGCGCAGGTGTTCCATGTTTGCGCCAGGCTCTATGACGTTATGTTTACTGTGAGTATCATAAATCTCCATTTGTTAAGCTATTGCATAGCTTCTATCGCGGGCCTTGAGCGCGGGGACCGAATCCAGAAATTCCGTAACGAAAAAACCTCACGCTCCCCGCTCCGACGGGCACGGAGCCATAGCTTTACCGCGGCAGTCCCCGAGTGCCTCACGTCTTTTTTTTAAATATGTATTCTAAAATCGATAAACCCTTGAAGCTGAAAAAATCAAACTTACAAGCCAACGCAATCAAAAGATACAGCCGTTAATACTGCAAATTTTCGTGAATGTCGACATTCTACTCGTGAACACAGTCTTGAAATTTGGTAAAAATCAACGTCATATAGCACAATGGATATTGCTAGCTTAAATTTAAAGTTGCAACATAATAAAAAAATAGATTTATTCCGAGCCCTTCGTGCATGAGTCTGACTCGCACTTGGCAGGATTTTTTTATCTTTTGAAGTTTGGAACCCTAAAAAACAGACAGACAATTAATAATAATTGGTTTAATTACACTCTAGATTCACGCATCGTAAACACAACCTTTAATTCGTAAAGAAAGCTGTTATAGCTAAGTTACAAAGAATCCCTTGTTCGTTATTTATTTGCAGACAGAATATATTAGAACCAAGCTCAAATTCAGTTCCTACACATCTCCACACGACAACATAGAGATTCATGTACTAACACAATTATCTGTATACACGTCTATCAAATCTTGTTCAATGACTCGTTACTATTTGCACTACGTTGGAAACCTATGTTGGAAACCTATCCAAGCCTTGATAATTTAAGACGACGTTTAGCCAAGACAAACCGAACAATCAAATTATTAAAGTCTATGTCTGTAGTCTATTGTTTATTTTTATTGTAACTTTATGGGCGGCTCTATTTATTGCTTTAAACTGCTTTAAAAATAGATGAGACCTAAGCAAAGGACATTTGTATTATTTTTGGTTCAAAACAAAAATAATCCATGTTTTATTGCACATAAGCGAGGCTAGATACTATTTATTTAATTTAGGGCCGATTTTTCAATGCTTGGATAAAACTTATTTGTCGAATAATGTATAAAACTACCATTTTAAAAACGTATTCTAATTGCCCGTATTTGTCAGTTTACGTGACATTTTAATATTATCGTGTTAATACCTTATTGGACGGATAAGTTTTATCCAAGCATTGAAAAATCGGCCCTTATTTCACGCAATGGCTCACAATGATATACTTCTTAAATATTATAATTATTAACACAAATTGTTTGATTTATACAGGCACCGCGTATTTTAGCCCAACTAGGCAGCTTCGATGACCTGACTCCGAAGATCCTCATTCGAAAACTAAAGGATATTGAAATAAAACCTGTCCATCTTGGAATTGCTCTTCTTATTCAGGTATTTACTATTTTCAAGGTAATAATTTTAGGTAAGTACTAGCGGTCCGCCCCGGCTTCGCCCGTGGTACATAATATTTACGTTTTCTCTACATAAGAACCATCCTCGTATTTCAAGGAATATAATAAAAAAAGAATTATCGAAATCGGTTCAGCCGTTCTCGAGTTATGCGCTTACCAACACATTTTGCGATTCATTTTTATATATGTATAAAGATTATAATTACTGAATTCTGAATTGTGATGCAATTTTAATAATAAACCGACAGTTATTTTTCTTGCTCAATCTTCTCATTAAATTTACTACAAAACATCACTTAACACTAAATATATACAAATTGAAAACTTTATAAACGTCGAGGCTAACAAAATTACTAATGACTTTAATGAGCAACTCAGAAATTTAACAACAATTTATATACTTTTTTATTTCAAGTTTACTTTTTTCTCAAGGTCTATTTTTTATCTAAATAGATAGATATGTTTTTTTTTCAAAAACAAATAAGTCAGGAAAGGAAAATATAATATGTAGAATTATCGTAGTGTAAGCAAAATATTAGCATAAAGAATTGGATTTTCTGAAAACGCTCTTGACTCAGCGATATAGCATTGTATTACTGCGCTCCTATACGATTTTAGAATACCCATTCGACAAATATTAAGTAAAATTTTAAAATATTGATTAATAATCACGGAGAAGGAGATGTTTGCTAAGTTATGTATTTCTTATTTACACTTGCATAATGCAAATGATTATTTATTTTTTATATAGCATTAATTTATGCAGGAACAAAATATTTTAATTGCATGCCATTTTACTTGACGAATACGGTAGCTAAAAATTTAAAATTCAAATTGTAAAGCTTCGTATTCACGGTAAACATTGAGCAACAGTTGATCAACAATGTGCTCAGGAAATAAAACTATTTCAATTTGATTTTGAACGACATATAGTTACGTGCTATTCAACATATACCCCAAAATTTTGTACCCAAGGTCTCTACCAAAATTCTTCTCTGCAAATTTTAGATCATTTTGTCATCACTACTTTTATGTATATTTTGACTCTTGGCAGTTCCACCTCCGAAACACGGTGAACTTCGCGCTACACTCCAAGGCCCTGGACGTGTTATCCACGAAGCCCCAAGAAGTGGGGCCCCGAGTGATTGAGCTGCTCAAGTCCCTCGCCGCACGGTTGCTCCCCCTGGCGGAATTATTGGACATCCACCTGGCACACTCCAGCCCGGCTTTTAAGGACACCTGTCCGGCTACGTGGCTTGGCATTGTTAATAATAAAAATCCGTAGATTTATGTGATTTTTATTGACTTAATTATGTAGAGTTATTATCTTTTTCCGCATTTATTAGTTTAACTAGCTGAGCTTCTCGGTTTCCACGTGGCTCCGATCCTGTTGGTGTTAGCGTAATGACATTTAGCCTTCCTCGTTTAATGAGCTATCTAACACCGAAATAATTTTTCAAATCAGACCTGAGATTAGCGCGTTCAACAAACAAACTCTTCTGCTTTATAATATTTGTATACATTATTGTGTCTGTATTAAATTCATTTACTTTACTTAAAACAAATCCTTCCCATCCATTCAAGTAACTATTTTTAAACATCGAAAGTAGTGTTTCAACAACGATCTTCATGACACAACTCACGTCACCCATTCACCCTTGGATGTATGGCTTCCACGTATGAATCCCATTTGTGCGTGTGTTATATAATTACTCATTTTGTTGGATATCACGGTATGGATTGGTCACTGCAACTGCAGTTTGTACAGACCAATCTTTTGAATTCGACTACCGAAATAAGTAAAATATGTAGTTTAATTTCTTTGAAACAAAGTTGCTTATTTTGAAACTGGGTTGCTTTACATATAGGCGAGACAAAAACCTCCACGTAATAATGTGGAGTATGTAATAACCTATCCTTCTGTTTATAGGAATTTTTTCTAGGTGCTCTAATTAATTAAGAATAAATAATACACCCTACTCTACTAATGTGATTTTTTTTCTAGTTAATAGTTTTTTTTTATTTAATTAAAAAAAATTACGTAGTATTTAGTTACGTAAAATATATTATAATATTTGAAATCGTATTATATAAATCTGTCTGTTTGTCAAAAGAAATATTTTCTTTCTTTCTTTCCTTCTGCAAAGTGTTCTATATTTTCTCGCAGTACCAGGGTCACAGCGGCGCGTAGAAGCTCACGCATAGATCAACAAGTGCGTACCGACATGCGCATGAATACGGGGACGTTATGTTTTATTGGCAGTGTATATTTACGGCCGATAATGCGCACAGCTGTTACAAATAATACTACCGGTGGGCCAGTAATGCGGCGAAGTAATAAAATATCTATTTAAATATGAACAGTCTTAGGTTTTATAATCGACCTTCCCAGAAACGATATCTCTTCGATGTTAAAAACATAAACTTCGAGGATACTTTTTGTGTTTTATTAAGTTTTAATTCCAGAACAATAAATTAGAAAAACACGTATATTAACCACAAGCTGTAAGATGCAGACTGCTTGGCTTGACTTGAAAAATAATTATTAATGCCCTCTACAAAATATAAAGACGACACGAACATAATATGTATAACGCGCGATATATAAAAAAGGGTCCATTTGAAAGGATTTAAAACTTTCTCCATGTAGACATGAAGATGATATTTTAATGGAAAAATATTTATAGTAGACCCGCTTTCAAAAACATAAGGAAGAACCAAACAAAGCCACGAACGTAAGGCTAGTATAGAACAAACGTTTCTTATCAATTTGATAATATCAAATCTCACATCTCACAGCCAAATAGACCATAATAATTTCCCGCCCAGCAATGTGTTACAGGTTTACGATAAAAACTTATATCGAATCTATTTTTATTGAATAGTAACATCGATTGTTACATCACTATCATTCGACGGACATGCGTGATTTGTCTGATGAAAAACCAAGGTAAAAACCCTTGAGAAGTTATTTTAAACCTATTTTTATATTGTGATACATGTTAATTCTTGGTTGTATTTTGATCACCACATAGATATGTGTGAGGTGATATGTGTGTTTGATTATGCCATTTTTAGTTACGGTAACAGCTTAATCGATCTTAATTCGGTTTTATCAAAAGGTCTTATCTATCGAAGTAGCTCTCAGCCATTCTTAGTTATTTATGGAAACAGGCTCATTAAAAGCAATTGAATAATTATAGCTTACTTGCTGCTTAAATATAAATTATGAATAGATAATATAATGCACTAAGAAATATATGGTCTGCTAACATGACATAAATGCTTACATTATTATTTCTTTAGGTATCTATTATATCATCGTAACTATAAATTTTTCTTTCCTATGCCTTTAAATTCTATAATAATATTTGTTTTGCAAAAACAGCAAAACATCCCAAGAAAATATCTCTAGCGATTTTTCACAAAAATGCCCTAATAACATCTTGATGAAGTTATCAAAAGGGGCACATAAAAATGGTCGATTTTATGCGGTGCGGATATTGAAAATACGTCAAACGGACCGTCTATAGGGGCATTCAGTTTTTACGGGTCTATCCTTACCACGTTGATTGAATAGTATTAAAATGCGAAATGTTGATGATATCATCAAATTCATACTTTGTAAACTATTTTTATATTTAGTAGTACACAACACAATATATAACGATATTATGGATTTGATATTTGATTGAAATAAAATTTGATAGAATCATAAAATTGCAGTGCATCCTCGGGCACTATTGTATTACTTTATTTATTTAAAAAAAAAATCTAAATTTAGGATATGTTAGAATGTAAGTTACAAGCTTTCACCCATTTATTTTGAAAAATAAGAATAAAAGTTAATATTTACACGCCATACAACAATCTACATCCTATCCTATCCTATTATCCTACTAATAGGTATTATAAATGCGAAAGATGTGCGAAAGTTTGTGAGGATGTGTATGTGTGTATTTGTTACTCTTTCACGCAAATACTACTGAACTGATTACAATGAAATTAAGCACACATATAGAGGGTAACTTGGATTAACACATAGGATAGGTTTTATCCCGGAAATCCCACGGGAACGGGAACTATGCGGGTTTTTCTTTGAAAGCACGGGCGGAAAGCTATAAGTATCTAATATACGAACTATAAAAGCACACCTTATAAGATTTAATCACAGGTTTAAACACGTCAATCCTTCAATTAATTGAAAAATAATTGCTTCAAATTCGGCACGATTTCCCACAGCCAACCGACAGAACATCGGATCAACTTCTGTCCAATAGATTTTTATATAAAATATCCCAAGTTATAAATGGGAGGATTTGCAAAACTTTCATAGTAAATCTTCGAACCCTTTCTCGACCTTGCGACTTGGGGACTAATTCCGATCAATTTATATAAATAACAAAAGAAATGTGGAGCTTTCTTAATTTTGTGAGTAACTTTTCATCGAGTCGAGTCTGCTTATCCTCGTATAAATTAGGCCTTAGTTTTGAGTTCACTTTTACCATTTTCGAGAAATGCCCGCGATATT
>CAJQZN010015222.1:0-14754 GCA_907164685.1 Colias eurytheme | reverse complement strand
ATAAGGGTTCCGTTTTTGCCATTTTGGCTACGGAACCCTAAAAAAGATTATCATTTACATTTATTTGCAAGTCTTTCATATAATAATATTATTTACAATACAAAAATTATAAATATAAATTACTACATCAAATGCATAACATTCAACCGCATACACATACATAATAAATCACAAATCAAAATATTAAATATTATGGATCATTGATACATAAATTATCCTACAAATTTTATAAAAAAAATTGGTTGTCTGTAAAGTCGGTTTACTGACGACAGTTGAACGTGACAACGTCAGATTGTGCTTCTTTGTCGCTCGTTCCGCGCTCTCGCTCGCACTTCAAGCCTTACATGGAACGCCTCAGAGCGAAGTAACGCCGCATGAGTCATGCTTTTTCGTGCGTGCATTGTCGAATTATAAGACGTTGTCACGTCAAAAAAAATAGAAAAAAATGCCTATAAACACAATATGTCATTACTTCATATTCATACCCTAACATACGATTTCCAAATCACTATGATAATTAATGGAATATTTCTTATAACATAATAGACTATAATATTATATTTGAAACCTATTATCAAGCACTGGTTCATACAGAAATATAATCATAAATTCAATAGAAGTAGTGGTAAATATGTAGTTATTCACAAATTGTGACCAATTCAATTTCAATAATTATATATAATGTTGGGCTTAGTTGAGAGTACTGCGTATATGAAATTATTTATTAAATACATAGTTTTCATGGAAATGAAAGCAAGTTCAATGAAAAGTTGTCTAACAATCTCATGATTGTTTCCATCTAATTAAGAATGTTGTTTTTCCTGAGTCACCCAACTAAACCCAACAAAATTTCTAATCAATTATTAATAAACCTTATTCAGGCATTGTCTACAAAAGAAAACAATTTGATATCATTTCATAACCAACATATTCATTAAATTAAATTACTTATTAATATAATGCTACTATTTTAATTCTTCATACAAGTCACCTAGCAGTAAATTTAGTCACCCCACCATCACAATGTTCAATAATACCTCGTCCTTTAAAACAATTGAGCCAAGTTTTCGAAAATAACTTGAAACTTTCTCTTTCCTCATCAGATTTAGATAATGGAGTCACATTTATTTCAGGAATACATCTCCCGAAATCAATAGCTGGTAGCCACACTTGAAAATCGGAATCTGGGGAGTATTTAAATATATCCTGGCAACCCTGAAGGTTGATTTGAGGAACTGGGGGTTGCCGTTGTAAAAGTTTTTTCAGTGTTATAAATGTTAGTAGATTGTGTTTTAGAGTCACGCTTTGTAAGTTCTTGGCCCGGCCGAGACACCTGAAAACAATAAGAATTAATTGAATACAATTTTGCGTTTTACACATTAATTGATTATGTATTCTACTAATATTAAAATAACCGTTTACCAGCTGCTTCTTAATTAAGTCTTTTGTCTTTTTGAAATGATTTTTGTTTGTATGAAATCATATTACTGATATTAATTTGTTTTTAGTTAAAATCCATTTTTTACAACAATGACTATACATAAAAAGTTATTGAATAGAATTAAAATACTTATAATAACCGAAATATACATACCTAAAAATCCTCATAAACTGTCCATCAACCAATTTACAATTGGACAAATTGAAACGTCGTAACTTCAATTCCTTCGCGGTATCCATAAAGCTTGCTATACAACCGACACAACTACCCTCAACGCCTACATTTTCCAAATCCAACTCACTTATAACATTAGGATTTAGTGACGTCATTAAATTACTTATAAACACTTGTTTAACATCATTATTACTTATATCAAACACTTCTAAAGCATCAAACTGAATCTGTGATGTATTTATTTCCTTATACGCATTCTCTGTTATGTTACAATTATTAATTTTCAATGTTTTCAGTCGTATATACTGCGTCAGTTTAGTCAAGTGTTTGAAGCCATCGTTGCTTATAGGATTGTGGCTTAAGTCGATATCTTCTAACGATTGACAGGCCGGTTTATTGGCTTTTTCGAAGGCGTTTAATAATATTTTGACACCATCGCCTGTTATATTGTTTCTACTGACATCTAGGAGCGTTAAATGTTTCATAGTACAGAGGCTATCGATTAAGTATTTTAAGCCATCGTTTCCTATATTGTTGTTTGATATCATGATGGCGGTTATATGTGTTTGGTGAGTTAGAGCTCTGAATAGAGGTCGTATTTGTGAAGGCGGTAGTGTTTGTGAGCCGAGTGCTAATCGCCGTGTTGTGTGACTGCGACCAACTGATTGTTGTATTTCTTCTGATGGTGCTGAAATTATTTATTTTATTAAACTTGAGAGTAAGTTCTATATGGCACAAACAATCGAAAAATATATATGTAACGGTTCTATTCTATATATATGTTGGTTAAAAATACTTTGTACATTGTTGAAATTTATATAAGTCTATTTAATTCATTTGGATGAATTTTCATAGACATAAAAAGACACAGGAGCACGTAATATTTCAGAAAATACAAGGTATAATAGAAGAATGAAGAAGAAGTCAACAGTAACAAAGAAAATCTAGTTTAAAAAATTGGTTGTTTGTAAAGTAGGTTTACGATCGAGATGTTTACGTGATAACATAATGCAGTGGCAGCGCTCGAGATGAGACGGGAGATCGGTCCGTCTCTCTCTCGTTATACCTGCGATCGCGCTCGTGAGGTTTTGGTGTGACACAAGTTTCTGAACATGTCACCCGACTAAAACGATTTTAAAAACGTTACGTTATAAATAAATAATTAACTCACAAACACCCAAAGCATCACAGCACTCCATATATCTTTCCTCAGCGGGCGACGCTTTCCAGTTACTTATACATGTATTTAATTCAGGTGACGCTAACACTAAACTCAAAGGATCGTCCTCTGAGAGAATAGCTCCATCTGACGTCATCAAACTAAACACTGGCTTTACGCCTGTTAATCTAAAAACATGAATAAATTATATTAATTGAAATTTGCTTCTTATTTAATGGCATTGGGTAGGGTAGTCGCATTGAAACAAAAATATATACATAAGATCATTGAACAAAAGCTTAAAATTTTGTATATTCTATGACTAAATAGACTCATTAACAAAGTAAGTTGATAGCAGATGTGAGGCTGAAGTATAAAGCATAAAAAATGCACATCTATTTTTTTCTATCCAATTAATTTCTATTCAGGGAGGAATCACAAATACTGTGATATGTAACGAAACTTATTTACAACTTTTCTCTTTATCCTAATTTTTTTTCGGATAGTAATTCAAGTCTGAATATAATCTATGCAAAAAAATATGATCAGTAAAATACTTACTTATAATACCGCGATTTAACTTCTTCAACCAGCCAGCTGATTGTCAACTTATTGATCGTCTCCAACTTGAGTGATATCAACAGCACTTTATCTTCCACTTTAACTTTCACAGCCGCGGGAGCTACTATTTGCGTCTGCATTCTACCATTTTTGGTCGGATGAACTATATTTATCGGTTGCACAACATTCATTGGTTGCATAACACCTGAATTCATGTTCTGCATGAAATTAAAACCGTCATTGGATGCGTTATTATAGAAGTTTTCATTAGATGACTTTCGACTAAAAGCTACGGGTGTAGATGATCTTCGAATGTCTCGTCGATCACAAAACTCCGTGTCACTCCCACTGTTGCTCGATTGATCGTAATCTTTCTTCCTTTGAAAACCAGCTTTTAACAACGTACTTTGCATTTTCCACCTTCGTTTCATACTTTCTCTCGTATCTTTGGGTTTATTATTGAATTCTTTCATAATATTCCTCATGGATTCAACATTTTTCGGATTCATGTTCTCGTCTCGTCGAAATTGGTCTGAATCTGAACTGTTTTCGCTCACTTCCATTACCTCGATTGCTTTTTTAGATTTATTTTTGTATACAATATTATCAGATAGCGGTTCTATTCTATTTAATTTGTCTATGCTATTCTTTAGACTGTCTATGGCAGTTTTCTTGGCTATGGTAGTTAAGGGGTCGGTTAGTTTTCTTTTTTTGTTCTTGTTCAAAATGCCCATATCATCGTCGAGCCAATCGTCATCGACTTCGGTGGGATCTAATAAGGCAGATTTCTTTTTCTTTACATCAACTGCAGGTAGATCGGTTGCACTTCTATTCCTAAGAGCAGATATAGCATTTCTGTATTCACTAACGCTTGTTGTGTTGTCTTTTTCCTTTGCATCGTCTTCAGAAGAATTTGAATCGTCAGAGGGAAATGCAGTTTGTACGTTTTGTGTTAAATTTATTTCCTCATCACTGTCATCGTCAATAACATTACGTCTTTTAAATACCGGAGAAGTTAATTCTTTTATTCTGCTCGTCATTTTCGAAGTACTGGGAGGTGATTTATCTTGAATAGGTTTTACTGGAGTTTTAGATTTCGATCTATTTAAAATGTCGGTTGTTTTATCTGTGATGTTATTAACTTTATTGCAGATGTTCTTATATAAAACCTCTTCATCTTTAGTCAGTATAGTACCCGATCGCCATTTTTGTAAAACTTGTAATGGTGTTTCACCAAAGTCCGTTTTTAACGTCGGAATTGCACCTCTTTCAAGAAGTAGTTGCACTACTTCTAAATGTCCATTGCTTGCTGCGTCATATAATGGAGTTATTCCTGCCAAAAACAAATATGTATCAGAATGAAACACATATTTATAGGTAATTGATACAAAAAAGGAAAGGAACATTATTTTAGGGACTATATTTTACACAGCGTATTTTCGGCACTGAGTACGTGCGAACTTCACACGTTTGTATCGCGAGCTACGCTTTTTATTCCATCTTTTTCTGAATGAATTGTTTCAATAAAGTAATAAGTATAATATAGTATGTAACTTAGTAGGCTCATAACTATTTCCAAACACAAAAAAAATTTCCATAAATCCGCTCCATTGCATCTTGAAAGAAAGACGAACAAATACTTTCGCATTTACAATATTATAAGTGAGCATCAAAACACTTACCATCACAATTAGAACCGCCTCGATCGTTAACATTGGCTCCATTACTGATCAATATATCAGCCACATCTGTATGTCCGTGTATACACGCTTCATGTAACGGTAACCACCCGGCATTGTCTCTAATATTCACTGGATGACCTTTTGCTATTAACCGCTCTACTAGCAATTTGTTGCCTGATATACATGCCTGTAAACCGAAAGTAAAAATAAAAAGACGTGTGTCACTCGGGGACTGCCGCGGTAAAGCTATTGCATGCAATGCCTTCAAGCCACACCTCCGTGCCCGTCGGAGTTAGGAGCGTGAGGTTTTTCGTTACGGAATTTCTCGATTCGGTCCCCGCGCTCAAGGCCCGCGATAGAAGCTATGCAATAGCTTAAAAATGTTGTAGATTTTAAGCTATTGCATAGCTTCTATCGCGGGTTTTGCAGGTGTTTGTGATTAAACAGCTGGATAGATTATAATGAAATTGTGTGCGCGAATGACAATAACAATGGTTTAGTTTGAAGTTTTACAAGCTTAATAGCCAACCAGCGATTCACTTTGGCAATGTTCGGTTTGTTAAAGAATTAACAATATAATATGGTCTACATTAGGTATAATATAGCTTTCTATTGGACAATTGTTTTTTTCACAATTGGTTCAGTAGTTCACTTTTATAAAACACTAGCTTCTCCGCGCGGTTTCACCCCCGTGGCTCCTCTCCTGTTGGTCGTAGCGTGATGATATAATATAGCCTATAGCCTTCCTCGATAAATGAGCTATCTAACACCGAAAGAATTTTTCAAATCGGACCGGTAGTTCTCGAGATTAGCGCGTTCAAACAAACAAACAAACTCTTCAGCTTTATAATATTAGTATAGATATGCATTACATTATAACATTAGGGCGGCCGTACATGGACTGCTTCAAGCAGTTGAGACCGACGGCTTGAAGCGGTCGCGACTGCTCGAGCAGTCCGTGTACGGCAGTGAGTGAACATTCACTGGTGAGCTATGGACATCCATAGCTCACCGCGTGGTCGCGGCTTCAAGCCGTCGGTCTTAAATGCTTGAAGTGGCCTATATACGGCCGCCCTTGTAACCTTAACAAATTAAACCTGTTTATAATCTTTTAATTAATATAAATCTCGTGTCACAATGTTTGTCCTCAATGGACTCCTAAACCACTTAACTGATTATAATAAAATTCGCACACCATGTGCAGTTCGATCCAACTTGAGAGATAGGATAGTTTTAACATGTAGGTACCACGGGCGAAGCCGGGGCGGACCGCTAGTATTACTATAGATTACTGTATTATTTAAGCATTAAATAACTAACCACATGCAACTGAGTTTCTCCTTTCATATTTTTCTTTATTGTGTATCCCTTGCCTCGTCGACGTGTCTCCCGTTTGGTCTCTGTTACATCTTCTTCGTTTGTATCCGATAAATCTAATAGAACAAAATTACAGTATTTTTAAGACATTTAATTACAGATAGCACAGTACAGCATTAGACACTTTTAAATGTTGTTTGTTTTTTAATTTTAAAATGCCTTTAACAAAAGGTATAGTGTAATCTCGCAAATTAATAACAAGACACGACAAGTTATCACATAAAATACAAAGTAGAGCTATTCAATTAATGGATATTTCCAAAAATTAAGGCTACTCTAATAATCTTCTTTCTTTAAAATAACTAAATCAATCAAAAAAAAAATCTATAATCTTAATACACAGAAATTACTACTCATAACACATTCTCACCAGTCAAATCTTCCAAGCAGATATCATCCCCAATATGCGTAGTATCCTCATCCCCTCCCGCTGAACTCATTTCGTCTTCAGAAACATCCAAATTGTCCAAACTATCACACCCAAGAGCTCTCAATTCACTCTTTGTGTCTTCAGTTTTATCAATCTCCCCATATTCTTCTTGATATTTAAGCAGATTTTTGAGAATCCGTATTTCGTACTTCCTTTTGTTCCATTCCCTGGCCTGAATTCAAATAAAATGCCTTGTGATATGCTTTCAAATCATATCAAATGCAAATTTGATTTTAATTTGGTTATTAGTTATGTTTACTGGAAATTTGTTAATGATTTTATCTTACCATCGTTGATATAGCAGCAAAAACAAAAAAAGGTTATAATTAATAAATTTAGTCCTATTGTCTATGTAATACGATTAAATGTACCATTGCAAACACATGCCATGCGGTTTGCGGTGTGGCAACGTCGCCAAAAATGCTTTTCATACGTTCGTCGAGCGACGCGACGCGACGTTGCCGCTCCGTGGACACAGTTTTGATTGTTTCAACACAAGACGCAAGCATTTGTCTTATTTGTGTATGAGGTGCGTATTGCGTGCACAAAGTATACAATTAAATAACCATTTTGGAACTTTATTAAGTTAAACAACCATATTTTAGTTATTATGTATTGGAAATATGGTTGTTTGATTTGTACATAAAAATGAAGGCAGATATAAAAAATAAAATCTAATATTTGTTTTACAATAATGATAAGAAAATGTTACTTACGGCATCTCTTGCATTAAGGCATGCTTTCTCCACTTGATCATAAGGTTTCTTAGCAAGGTATGACACTTCAGCTATATTATAGAGTGTGGTAAACGCCTCTTTTGGTATATCCTTAATTAGCTCATATTCCTTGTAATAGTATTGCAACGCTTCATTGTAACAAGCCATGTCTTTGTAAGTTTGATACAAACTGCAAAAAAATCAAATTTATATGATTACTTGTTTTATCACTAAAGCCTCAATGTGTAATACATTTTTCAAATGTCTTCTTTCATATTGTTTAACACAAAGATACCAGAAATCTTTTTTATTAAAAACATAAGTAAAAATGTACTACTGTGATTTTGATAAATTCACATTTCAGAAAAATTGTAGAATTCTTTTTATATAATATTCCTTGAAGTACGATGGTTCTTATGAAAAAAGAAACGTAAACATGTAGGTACCACGGGCGAAGCCGGGGCGGACCGCTAGTTTGTAATAATAATTGTATTATGTACCAAAAACCTTTCAAACAATTAGAATATTATGTTCAATTTTTGAAGTGAAACTTCTTTATCGGGGTTGGACAAAAATTTAGTGTAACATTTTTGCGTTACGCCGTACGCGTGACATTTTTGCGTTACGCCATACTCGTGACATTTTTAAGGTCATAAAGAAGTTTCACTTCTTACGTGTGTACTCTAGTACACGCATACATTTTTTTTACCAACCTCACGTAAATAGGTATCAACGTTTTCCCACAATCACCAGCCAATTCGGCATGGTCCAACATTTTCAGGTAATATTCCATGGCCCCAGAATAGTTCTTTAAATGACAAGCTCCATCACCGAGCTTCTCATACAGTTTCTTGAAGGTGCTATGGTCTGATGGGTCGGTTGATATGATTAAATCTTCCGTGTAGCACATTGCTGCAACTGTACAATGAAATAAATAGATGTAGTACAAGGGAGAGAATTATGAAATCTATACTAATATTATAAAGCTGAAGGGTTTGTTTGTTTGTTTGAACGCGATAATCTCGGGAACTACTGGTCCGATTTGAAAAATTCTTTCGATGATAGATAGTCCATTTATTGAGGAAGGTTATAGGCTGGGAGAAACCTCGCGGAAAAGCTAGTAAAATATAAGTACATATATTTAAAAAGCTTTTAATAATGTATTGTCATATCATGAAAGATTTAAAATGTATTAAAATCCACATCCACAACAAGAAACATCAAGGGAATAAATCCAGTTCAAGTTACTGTAGTTTTGAACTTAGGCATAAAATCGAATTATGGCTTATGTATGGAATTCCTCCATCGAAAAAGGTAGGATCCTCGACCAGTCTACTCGACTGGCCGGCCGTTAAGGCCCCAATATAATGATGTCAGAAAGTTGTATAATATGTGCTCTGTAGCGAAAACATTTCGCTTCCGCGATTCAGAGCGAGCTGTCGCTACAACTGTAATATAACAGAGGTTAACTGTATTTAAAATTATAATTTCATTTTGACGTGACAACGTCTTATAAATTGGTTTGCCGGGTGACACTTCAAGAAACTGCGTTACGCTCCGCTCACGTTATGCGCTCACAATGAGAGCGAGTGAGAGGCACGCGGGCATGGTTAGCCCGCCTAAGAGCGACAGAGACAGACATAAAAAGTCGTTGTCACGTAAAACTTTCGCCCGTATACCGACTTTACAGGCAACCAATTTTTTTTCAAGTGTACTACATACCAACTCTTAAATTAGCTTCAATATTTTCTCTTTCTTCTTCATCTGGTGTCTTTAACTTCCATGCTTTGTACAACACTTGTTTGGCACTCTGGTAATCAGACATCTTGCACAAAATATCTGCTTTCGATGATAATGTTTCACATGTTTTTAGCACCTATAAAATATTACTAGTGTTATGTTTTACAGTTTACAGTTACATTAAGTTTTGAAAATCAATTACCTTTTTTAAAAGTTTACTAAGAGACAAAATATCAAATCCAATTTATGTCATTATAAAAAAAAAAACCTTATTTTTTAAACATTTCTTAATAGCAGCGTAAGTTTTGATTAAAGATGATTAATCATAGTTTTTGAATAAAATTATTAACTTTTCTAAGAATTCAGGACATGATACAGTAACTACAAAAGTAGTTAAATGCTTTTAAAACTATTACTTTTAATTAAATTTATTACAATAAAAGCTATTTTAGTTAAGCTTTATAATTAAAAAACTATGAATAGTCACTGCAGTTAATTATAATGACATTAGCACACATATCTATACTGTTAAACACATCTTGTTACCTACCTTATCATCAAGCCTGCTTCCAACCTCCAAAGCTTTATTCAGACAGCTCAAAGCCCTTGCATAGTCCTTCATCTTATTACTATACATTAAAGCTTGAGTTGTATAACAATTATGCAGTACTTCATACAAATCCTGATTAGAACATATAGTTATAGCTTTGTTGATGCAATCTATTGCCTTGTCTAAATGACCAAGATGCTCTTGAACGACTCCAATATTGAGTAAGAGTCGAGCTCTCATATCCATTAGTTCTGATTTATTTATTTTACCATTGAGTCTAGAAAACAAGTTAAAGGATACGACAATTTCAAATTATTTTCAATGTCTTCAAAATTCATAAGTTATGATTAACAGATTAAACACATTTAATTAAGAAATAACCATCACATCCATAGAAATAGTTTATATTATTTTAAGTTTGCACAAAACATTTTAACACAACATAATTTTCTACTTAGCAAAAATATAACATTTAATGTACAGTTTTTAACTTTATTTCAACGCTTATTCCTGCTAGAAACTTCAGAACTTATCAGAAAGGACATTTTAAGTTTAAAGTATATTTTTAATAAGAGAATAATAGGTAACAATAATTATTTATTTATAAGCAATAATACTTACTTCTCACACAGCACAAGGCCCTTCATAAAAGCTTTCTCTGCAGCCACTAATGAGGTTTTAGATTCATCATTGTCAGTAGAACTTTGTCCTTGTAGGAGATATATCCTTCCTAAAGTTGCCATTGCTCTTTGCTCCTCTACCAAGTTATTTAGTTCCTTTGCTACAGCTGAAAGTATTGTAAAGAGTTATTTTATACAAATATGTTGATAAAACATGCTTTACTATGATTAAGTTTGTATTCTAATTGAATATAACAATTAATAAAAAAGAAAAAATAATCAATGAGTAGTAATTTTGTATATAACTGTTTATTTACCTATTTCAGCTATAAATAAAAGTAAGTAGACTGGTATGTAGTGTTTTTGAATAACTTAATCTACTTTAAATATGATTGAATTAATCAACTTAGTTAAAATATTTTGATAAAACAATCAAACACATATTTTTTAACTTACAAAAATGTATGTAAAGGATGTCATATACTTGAAAAACATAACAATTTATAGACTACTAGCTTTCCGCCCGCGGCTTCGCCCGCATTTTCAAAGAAAAACCCGTTCCCGTAGGATTTCTGGGATAAAACCTATCCTATGTTCTTTCTCGGGTATCAAAATATCTCTATACCAAATTTCATGCAAATTGGTTCAGTAGTTTAGGCGTGATTGAGTAATAGACAGACAGACAGAGTTACTTTCGCATTTATAATATTAGTATGGATTTAGAAACTAAATATTACCCAAGTGTCGCTCCTCATATTTAAGGGCCTTACTAAATTCCGCTAGTAACATGTACATCTCGCCTATCATCCTGTTACAAGTGCCCCATTCCATGCGTAGCCCCAACTCCTTACAAACTGAAGCTTCATTCTTGTATTCTTCCAAAGCATCTCCATATCTTGTGTTCTTATAATAATATGTCGCAAGATCATTGCAAGCTTCTGCGAATGCACGCCTGTTGCTTCCATTCAAAGCTTTCTTCTTCTTTCGGATTAGTTCTACAACAAAATAAACGATTATATGAATGAAATTGAAAACTTACAATGGGAGTGTGTATTTGTCAATAACACTTACTTTCTTCTTCCATATTATTAATCTATTTCATATCGTAATTAAATATAGTTTTGGGTAACTACAAACAATGTTTATTTAATATCAAAGAACTTTTGCTTTATTTCCTACAAATCACAAACCATAATATGACAATTGCGACATTGACATTTATGTTCACAGATTATATAGTGAGACAAAAGGCGCCAATGTTGAATAGATTCCAATCTTATTCCAATACAGTATGTTATCGCACTATAATATTTTTCAAAACATTCCGAGCACGTATGAATAGCGATTAGCAAGGCGATTAATGAACACGCTATAGAATCTTTAGTACAACTTCGTTTTGAAGCTTCAGCTTATATCTGTAAACGAAAAAACTGTGGAAAAAACGATGTACCAATTAATTTTATTTCTATCTGTATTTATTCAATTTGTCTATGGTCTTGACGACAAAAGAGGCTTCAAGTCGGGAGGGGAAGTGGGGAGAGAGGGAAATTATGAGATGCGGGGGTGGAGTATGTACAAAGCGATTGTGGTTGTTTTGGCTTATTTTTCTTGTCTTTTTGAATGAAACTAAATAATTAAAGAATTTAATTTCAATTTTTAATCGAAGTGATATTATATACTGCCGTTATAAGTGATAACTATATCCATAGTTCCATCTTGTGCTCAAGAAAAATTCGTGTTTATCAGCCGTAAGTAAGTTTTGGTTTGTTTATTCATTATTTATATTAATTTTTAAATATAATGAACATGTTACTGTTTGTTTTAGCCTACTTAATCGATGTCAGTTGGACGAGGCGCAGTTATTAATAATTTAAGTTAATTTTGAATTGGTCGTAGAATCACAAATTATTGTTTTTAGTTTTAAATATTTAACTAATGACTAATCTAGAAATAACCGAAATCTAAAAATTATTATAAATACATGTTTATATATTATTTTGTCAGTATTTGTTCAAAAAAAACAACAAAATTATAAAGAAATAAACTATGAGTTAAATTAAAAATTAATGAAAACGTACATAACGTATTCCCGATATTTGAATAAACTTTAGCGAACAATTTTTTATCCTAAATTTAAGACTCAAGTCTTTATTTTTGAATTTAGTTTCAAAATAATTTGGAGTACCTAACTAGGTATGTACCTATTTTAATAGAGTTAATAAAATAATAATTTTCGTCAATATGTCTAGGTATTTTATCATTTTAATTAAACTATTTATTATCAATAACATATCTGTGATAGTAACTATAACTAATGAGGAATAAATTGTTAATTGATTGCTCTGATTAACGTTGTTATCTTAAAATAACAATAATCTTAATCAATTAAACAAAAAAAAACTTAAATTTTTACCCAGATCCAAGTTTCTCATTTGTTACAAAATTGAAAGAAAAAAAAGGAATAAAATATTCAGAGTACTATCAAAAATGGTCTAGTGCCTTTTAAATGTTATAATTTATTATGAAAACAATTCTAGGTAAGCTATAGTTTATGCTATAAAATTTTGAACAACCTTAAAATATTACTGACTACTAAATAAGATATTGATTTTATATTTAACCAGTTTTCCCCCGTGGCTTTGCCTACATTTTTCCGCTCCTATTACCTTGTTAATTATTTTATTGACTAGCCTTATTCTACATATAAATCGGCTATCACTAAAATGAATTTTAAAGCCAGGAACTATGGAGTTCCTGAAATAAAACCAAACAAAGAAACTCTTCAGCTTTATTAAGCTAGCAGCTAGCAGCTAGCAGCTAAATTGTTCTGTATAGACGTAGAGTAACATTTTGTAATAATTTTTTAAATAATTTACTTCATACATTTAGGTTAACATATACATTACAATGCATACACCTGATTTATAGATGCCAGCAAATAATGACTACTATATATAGGTATACATCTTACTATGCTTACATAATAATTTGTTATGTAAGGATAATCCTTCAAAAACGTCTTCACTCTTTGTAAGATTATTTTGGGGAACTGTTAGAATTTAGATGTTAGACCATTAGTTTCTATCATAGGTATTATAGAAAAAGACATTCAGCCTACCATCTCCATACAAAATATTTTTGTATGAAGATGATGAATGGTCAACAGGAAGGACTTAATTCTCATAAACATCCTGTATTACATAGCATACACTTAACTAGCAGTTTTTATATGAATCGGATATTAGCGAAAGTAGGGTAGGTATGACAATAAGTCTGGGCTAGCCTAGAAATTCAGTCGATGCCTCTATCATACAGACATTCCTTCTCAGAGGCGACAGGCAGGCGCCGAAATAGGCGCCAAGATGACCTTCTTATATGTACATAATATATCCTATAACAATGTGTGCATGATCATTAAAATTTCCGACATTACTAAGTACCAAATGAGGATAGTACCTCATAGTACTGCTATTCTAACTATTCTTAACAAGAGTTTATATTTCCCAATTCAAAATTCAGCAGTAAACTATAGAGGTGCTCTCACAAAGGAACTACGTTTCAACGATTTTTACTTCGATACAGCTATGTTACGGAAAACGGTGATGCAGAAATAGAAAAATCAATTTTTCCTCAAATATCCCTATGTCGGACGCGTTGCCTACGGGGCAAATAGATATCTGTGATCCGAACTAACGAAACTGGTAGGCGATGCGATGAAAGTAGGGCAAAAGTATTGTGAATATTTTTACTCAAACACTGTTTGCAATCAACAAAATGGATTTGCAACAATTCATTGGAAAAGCAAACATTATGTCACCTTTTTCTTCGTAATCCATACCTACTTATCATAATAAATATCATTTTTATCATGTACCTATAATCCGTTAATCTGTATATTAATTATTATTATAAATTATCGTTTGGTTTATCTCTGAAAATGTTTAAGTAACTAGGAAGACAATTGTAAAATTTGCAATATTGTAATAAGTAGCCGAGGGTTTCATAAATATAGAAGAAAACTATTTTATCCTGAATACTAGCTGCTCCGCGCGGTTTCACCCCCGTGGCTCCGCTCCTGTTAGTCGTAGCGTGATGATATATACCCTTACCCTATAACCTTCCTCGATAAATGGGCTATCTAACACCAAAAGATTTTTTCAAATCGGACCAGTAGTTCCCGAAATTAGCGCGTTCAAACAAACAAACAAACTCTTCAGCTTTATAATATTAGTATAGATAAGAGGTTCAGCGTTAATTAATCTAAATAATTTGGAAAATCCAAAAGTGCACGCCTCATAATTTTT
>CAJQZN010015220.1:0-11928 GCA_907164685.1 Colias eurytheme | reverse complement strand
ATAATTTTGAATTCATATTTAATTAGTTACTCAACTAATAAGAGAGATTTACATAAGGGGTAAGTAAAAAAATATACTAGCTATATTATAAGTAAGTAATGTTTTATTATGGTTTTACTTAACTAAATAATGAGAACCAACTATTTTTGTTTTGTCGCTGTATATAATTACTATCCTAGGTTACTTTATAAAGATGTAGCTTTTGATGATATTGACTTATAAAAACGATGAAGAAATTTTTGATTTTACGTATTTTGTAGATAATTATACACAATTATATTTGTTATTATTTACGTTTGTAAATAAATGTGTGTTTACACATACAAACCTTTATTATATCTACTAGTGTAGTTAAATTAATTTATTAAATATAAATAAAATACAATATTTGTATTTTGTTGCGAATTATAAAAGTTTTCCAATTTCAGTAAATAGGTCCAATCGGCCAAGTTATGCTCAGTTAGAAGGTTTGGTGGAGTTTCTCGAAGAAAACCCGGGCATAGCTAGAGGAGTGCTTCGGACAGCGCACGGTAAATTGGAAACAAAGAGAAAATGGGAAACGTTAGCGAATACATTGAATTCTCTTTGAGGAGCAATTAAAAATGGACAAGGCTGGGCTAAGGTAATACTTGTTACTTTAAATATTAAATTGAATAATTTCATTAAAATTCAAACATGAAAGCAAGTCTCAAAGTCGAGCCTCAGATATTTTTAACAATTTATATAAACTGCATTTAAATCATTAACAATAAGATAAAAATTCATTTGTTTTCAGTATTGGGCTGAGAAGAAATGTGCTTTAAAAAAACATTGTGCAGATCTCTCGGCTTCAATGACACGTACTGGGGGAGGGACAGACAACCTAGCAGTGTAATTGTCTGCCCTAGACAATAGATTAGTGGCAGTAATGGGGGGACAAGAATTTGCGACGCGTGATACAATATTGACAGTCGACCCATTTCCTCAACCGGTAATATATTTAAATAAACATACAATATTGTAATAGAAATATACATTACCATTTAGAATTCTCAATATTAAATAAATTTTATAATATACTTTTCATTGTTTCAGTCTGCACCAGTAGTGGAAAACATTTTAATACAAGAAAGTGCGGAAATGGATATAGTTCCACAATTACTGCGTCACACAATGAGGCAGTACAATAATAACCCACGAGTAAATATTTGTACAAAATTTGTTTAGGAATTTTAATTTATTTTAAATATGCTCCATAAATCCATCAGTCACTCAACCCTAGATTTTATGTAGTAGCTTAGTTGATTTAATAACAAAATGTCTAAATAAATTTACAAAAACCTACAAAATTTCATCCAACAAACGAATTCTAAAGCCCTGGATTACTCCAGGCGTTTTAAAATGTATTAATAACAGAAATAAACTACAAAAAAAGCTCGGCTTGACCAGAATAATAATATTTTGCAAATTACATATCGACGATATCGCAATTTTTGCAATAACTTAATTAAAAAATTAAAAAAACAATATGAAAGAACGTTACTCAATAAATCTAAAGATGATAACAAGACCTTGTGGAAATGCATAAAAAATCTAACTAATATAAATAAACAAAAATCAATTAATACTGAACTTTTAAATATAAAAAGCACTCCATTACAATCTGCAAATTACATTAATAAACATTTTAACAACATAGGAATAGACTTGGCTCAAAAAATAAAAAGAGAACCAATTTTAGAAAAAGAATACATTGCTTCACTTCCCTCCCAAATAAACTCGATAGGTATTATTGTACCGAATATAAATGAGATAGAAACTATCATAAATAATCTTAAGTCTGATTCTGCGGCCGGTTGGGATAACATTCCTACACATTTCCTTAAACTAGCTAAAAGCTACCTTTTACCTAGCATTACTCATCTTGCTGTATTGTGCTTCCACCACGGAATCTTCCCGTTTGAACTGAAGCGCTCTATTATTGTTCCCATATATAAAAGTGGAGACAGAGACGACATTAACAATTACAGGCCGATCTCGGTCCTGACAGCACTATCAAAAATAATGGAAAAATTAATAAATTCACGATTATCAAGTTTTATAAACAAATACAACCTTCTCTCTAATTCACAATTTGGCTTTCGAAGAGGAATCAGTACTGAAGACGCTATCTCCAGCCTTACAAATAATATAACAGAACAATTAGATGCAAAGCGCAAAGTTTTATGCATATTCTTGGATTTAAAAAAAGCTTTCGATACCGTCTCTGTCTCCACTCTTCTAGAAAAGTTAAATAAAATGGGCGTTAGGGGTACTTTTCAATCATTAATAACGGATTACCTCTATAACAGAACTCAAAGGGTAAAGCTGAACAATGACATCATAAGTGATGATGAAAATTGTTCCAACTTCGGCGTACCCCAAGGAAGCGTCCTTGGACCCACATTATTTTTAGCATATATTAACGACTTAACAAATATTAAAATTAAAAACGGAAAATTTTTTTCATATGCCGACGATACCGCTATTTTCATCCACGGCTCTAACTGGATCGAAGTATTTAATCTAGCAAATTCTGCGTTATTTAAGATATCGAACTGGTTAAATATGAATCTGCTCACACTTAACACGCCAAAAACACATTACATTACATTTTCAATAAGAGACAATATGCAACCAGATCCTAATTTAACATTAACTCTTCACCACTGCACCGATTATAAATCTTGCTCATCAAATTGCCCCCCTCTTAAACGAGTAAATACAATCAAATACTTAGGTATCATCTTGGACAAAAATTTAAGTTGGCAACCGCAAATAAATCTTGTCACTGTACGCGCCAGAAAACTAATTGGGGTCTTTATAAAATTACGTGATATTGCAGATAAGGAACTAATTATGTACATATATAGAACGTTAGTCGAATCTCTTTTACTTTACTGCATTACGATTTGGGGTGGCACTTTTAAATCAAAATTCATTAGTATAGAACGGGCACAAAGATCTATTATTAAATTTGCGCTATTTAAGAAAAAGAGATATAGAACCGATACCTTATATAAAGAAGCAAATGTCCTTACGGTAAGAAAACTATATATTCAGCAATGTATACTTAAAACTCATAAAAACATAAAAGTCGACCCAAACATTCTAAAAAAAAGAATACCATTCTCCGTTCTACCACAAATAAATAATAAAACACTATTTGCCTCCAGACAATTTTATTCGCAATCAATTAAATTATATAACAAAATGAATAGAACTCTAAATATATATACAATGTCCTTTGCAGACTGTAAAAAAACAGTGCATAAATGGCTCAAAACTATCACTTATGACGATGCGGAAGATTTGCTATTGTAAAAAAAAATAATAATATTAAAATTAACATGATTTTGTTTATATAAATTATTCTATTTTATTTATATATATGTATGTATATTGTATATCTTAATATAAAATATTCTGATTTTATTTATTGTATTTATTTACTTATTACTTATATAATATATTTATCTATTTATTATTAATTAGTACCATATAAATTAAATAATTTTTGTGTTGTATTGTTAGCATGTAGCTATATTTCAGTAAGGAAGAGGGAACTTCCCTACTACAGGTCTTTATGACTTAAAAGGGAAGTTCCAAATGATTGTGACCACACCGCCATGCTGTACAATAAATAAATTGTTTAAATTGTTTGTTTAATTGTTTAACCCTAGATTGGGATTTTTTCACAGAACAGTAAAGTGATTTTTTGTTACAGCTCGAACTTCACTATTTTATTTTATTGACTTTTTTCTAAGCATAAACAATTTGTAACATGATGTTTCAAGTGCTGATTTTACATTTTTTATTGATTATATTTCAGTACCTGCGCCTGCGACGCCACTTCAAAGTACCACAGCGACCCCGCCGACGCCGGTCCTCGATACAGAGAACGGTGGATATTGATATGCAGCAGATGACGGATATCGAAGCGCGGCGGGTTGAAGCCGAATTAATTACAGCAAATTGTCAGAGAGCGTTAGCAATATTGGAAATGCTTTGTTGTCAATTGCCAATGCAATTTCAGAAGTGGCAAGAAAAATGCCCAGTCAATAACTTTCACCAAGATTATATTATGTATGTGTTGAAATTATTTTTTTTATTATTCTTTTTTAATTTGTTAGGTAATGTATCATTCTATTTTAATTGTTAATTTGTGATAAATTAGTAGAAAGTATAGAAATAAATACTATGATTAAATAAAAAAAGTTTATTCATTTCATTCATCATCACATGTCAAAACTTAGATTAACAACTTAATAGATTAATCATTTAAAAATAAGTTGAGTAAGTAACAATACAATTTTTATACCAAATAACTAAACATAACTAAATAATATATAAGAAATAATATAAAACTTCCCTTGCTTTTAACCTACCTCCTACTTGCCCACAACTGCTGAACTAAAATATTTCGTTTTTCGATTCCTCGTCTTAGTTCAGCAGCTGCAGCTGTGCTGCTAGTTGATTCTTGAGAAGAGACATCAGGGCATTCATTACCACACTCTGCTGTATTCTCTACAAGATCAACACCTACTCTATTAATACATATGTTATGTAACACACAACATGCATTGATAATTTTAGCTACTGTATCTGGATGGTAATGCAGCACTCTATGTTTGTGTAAGCAACGCCACCTATTTTTTAATATACCATAGGTACGTTCCACGGTATTCCTTGCAGAGCAGTGCAACTTAGTGTAGTGATGTTCTGGGGAGCCATCAGGAGCATCTAATATAGGTGTCATCATGTACTCCCTCTGTGCATATCCAGAATCACCTGAAATGTAGAACTATTTATTAAAATAGATTCAAAAATACAAAAATTCTACTATAAACTTATTTAAATACTTTACTTGCCTAGTAAATACACATTTTCTGCATTATTATTTAAAGTTATTAAATGTTGTTTAACGGGGTGCTGATTCCACACGAAACTATTATGCGATGCTCCTCCAAATGAAGCATCTACTGACAAGATTCTTAAATCTGCATCACAAATCTAAAAATACATATTATATTTAAAACATGGACTTATAACAAATTGATTATTAAGTGAATTATTACTTACAATCATAACATTTCTTGAATGAAAATGTTTGCGATTAAAAAATCTTCAATCAATCCATCAATACATCCAATAATACAGGGAATGTTAAATTTTTCATACTTAAAATCTAAAAAATAAGGAAAGTTATAAGTGCAACTTAATGAAACAATGCTTTATAGAAAACACAAAAAAAAAACAGTTTTATAATCCAAGATAAAAGGTAGATAAAAAATAGGTATTTGTCTTTTGTATTACCTTCGTTTTATAGCATCTCTTTCCGGACGATTTTGAGGAATAAGTATACGTCACACGTGCGTCATTGCCCGATAATCCGAAAACACAGTTCCAGTACAAACATCCAGCAAATTATCGACCCGAAAACATCACATTTATCGCATAACCCACCGGATCATTGGTTCTAAAATGTTCCCGATATAGAGACCAATTACTCACATAGCATACAAGCTAAGATTAAGCCTCAAAAGTACTCGAACAGACGTAGCCCTGTTCATTTCTCTGAAAGCATGTCGGTTCGAGCCGGTGCGGTTTTATAATTCATTGGTTGGATTTCAAACTATTTTTCTACGCCGTGACAGGTTGACGGTTGGCTGGAAATCAAAGATATTCTATTGTGCAATGATAGCAGTCCACTAGCAGTCAATAGCGGGAAAGAATCGTACTGTTTCTTGGTTGTTTATTGACTGCACATTTGTCTTACACCTTTACCATTAATACGCATTTCAGGTGATTATTTTTTACGTAAACCGCTACTATGAAATTTACAGTTTAACGTAACGATACGTAACGATAATTTGAAAATTATAATAATAACAAATGTAAGTCTGTTATTTATTTTGTTTATACAATAAACCGTCGGACCTCTGATATGCATATTTACTATGGAATGCGACACATTTACGTCTAAATAACGTAAGAATCGAACATACCAGCTTCATCCTAAATTGAACACGGATACAGCTAATTTTACACGTATATTTTAGTGTCCGATGTTTTCAGTATCGGATATTTAGGGATTCGGTCAAGGATCAGACTTCTATATTCGTGTACGGAACTATAAATGTACTGACGATTTAAAATAGTCCTTTGTTGTTATTATTCTTTTTTGATTATATGAAGCATATTTTATATATGAAGCAGATATCGCGTGTAATATGACAATGGGTTATAATCTATACTAATATTATAAAGCTGAAGAGTTTGTTTGTTTGAACGCGCTAATCTCAGGAACTATACTGGTCCGATTTGAAAAATTGTTTCGGTGTTAGATAGCCCATTTATCGAGAAAGGCTAAGGCTATCATCACGCTAAGACCAACAGGAGTGGAGCACTGCGGGTAAAACCGCAGGGCACAGCTAGTAGGTTATAATAAGTAATCACTATTCTTTATAGTTTCCTATTATTTAAGAAACAAATGATTGCCAGTACGTAGAAAATGATCAAATAAATGTTTCATTATTTCTTTTTTTTATAAGAACATTTTTTTTTAAGAATATATTTAAAGCACTCTACTTTTATGAGAGTTTTATACGGTTTTAAATATTATTCCTACATTGAGTTTAGCCCACACATTTGTTATTTTTAAAATTACCTAGACTTCGCGTTCATATATGAATGGATAGTACATTAATACGAGGAAATGTAGTCTAGATTTTGAGCTTAATCGGCTTACGCTTCATTGGGGTATGGAGTGTTTTATAAATCACTTCCGTGGCTTAAGAGCAGTGTGTAGATAATTTTGTACACAGTTTGCGTAAGTGGTTAACTGGTATGTGAAGTACAGGTTTTTGATAAAAGGTAAAGCTTCTGGTATATTTTTCTTTTAGATTTGGGGAAAATTATTATCAAAAGTGCTTATAGAATTATTATACACAGTAAAAGGCTTATAACGTAAGTTAATCTACCTTGACTGTATTGCATAATGGCCTGAATAATCAGACGGTATTGCCTAAACGCATCATCTCCAATATCAACTTAAGAGGAAAAAGATCTGGGTAAACATAACTGGCAATTATCCAGAATAGTATTTATATCCAGATTAGTATTTTGACCAAATGTCTGTATAAATAGAGCAACTTTTGTCCATTGTACCTCGATGTACCTTTTTACCTTTTTGTCCCACTGTCAAAACTTTTCACCTTGCTACCTTGAACAGAGTAAATGATACATCAGACCCCAAGAGATATGCAACAGCATGGTATTTAGAGATGTGAAAAGAAAATTTTCGTGTTCCGCTTTTTCCCCTTTGAAGGCCAGGTGAAAGTTACTTGACCGCTTTTTCTGAAAATACCAATAACCTATTGTAAAATATTATATTATAATATACATAAAATATGTTCAAATATCCAATTAAATCATGACTTTCATACGTTATTGTGACGGAAGATTCAACATAACGGGAAAAGATCAGACGTAGATTTGAGAAACTCATACGGCAATTAAAGGCACAGGTATTTAATCATAAAAATCTTTGGTTGACTAAATCACCACAAGGCTTAAAACCAATGATAGACGGTTATGGAATTTTCATATTTTAAATTAATTTATTCCAAATGTACATTATTTACATTATTTTCATACTTACCTATATATTTGAAATGTGTGATTCTTCTACTTCTATTTTCCATAAACATTTCGTCTCGGGAGTATTGTCCTATCTAAATGTTAATTCTCTTTGACATTGAAGGGAAATACCCATCTAACAGTTGGCTATTTCAAATTACCTATAGACCGGTCAGTATTAGTTAATGTATTAAGTTCCTATCGATGTTAACAAGACTATAAACATAACAACTAATTATGCGTGAAATAATATTATAAATAACGTTATCTAATATATAAAATGCTCATCATTTGAAGTTAAACTCTTGCTCGGCTTGACCGATTGTTATGTATTTTTTGACCGATTTTGATATATTTGGAAAGGCAATCGGAGAATCATACCTTTATGTCTAAGTGATAACAGTGAGGCAGAACAGCGTTTGTCGGGAGAGCCAGTATAATTTAAAGTAAGTATAGGTACCTAGCTATTGCTTTGCTCATAAACAAAATTATCCCAATTTTAAATTATGCAATCACAGGTAATATTAAAGTTTTATCAAATCATGACAAGGTTTGGGCTTTTCGATATTATCATGTCGATTGATCAGCTTTTAGAGAAATGAAACACCAGACCGTCTCTGTAGTTCTGGTTTCACCCTTTGTCAGATGTCGACTCTGTTGTTGAAATCGATATATACGTATACACGAGCAACTTTTCCTATTATTTAGTTCTGAACTAACATGAAGGGCGTAATGAACTGAATTTTAAGTGCTTTAAATTATATAGGTGATGTATCAATTAGCAGCTCTAGGCACGAGTATTTTAATAATAATAATCATAAATTTAAGCCTTCAGGCAACATATTATAGAATTTTGAATTAACCAGCTTTTAGTAGCTATATTTTGTTAGGTGACTGATAAAGATTAAATGAAGCTTGAGATTTGTGTAAAAAATAGTTGGGTTAAAATAAATATAACTAGTCATTTGTAAATATATTATATTTCAGACACTGAAACTATTAGCTTCCCTACTATCACACCACTATTATACCGAAAATTGAAATATCTGGAATTACTTTTTGTCCTACTACTTATAACACATATTCTGCGATAGCTTTTTATATTTTTTTTGAAGGAAAAAATTTTCTCTGAATTCAGTACATGAAAATAAAAGGTATCTAAGTACTACCTTCACCATGAACTCATAATATTAAGATCTTATGGCAATGTTTAATTCAGGAAAACTGACAGTCTTTACTTAATTACTTTTGTATGTATTTATAATAGTGAGCGTTAATAAGACATTATTATCATGTTCTCCATTTACAAAGCTTTAAAGGTAATTTACGACCGGAATTATTATTTGTTTACGTACTAACTTTCTAAACATCAAAACTTCGTTTAGTTTGAAGATTTTAAACGCCCATAAATCGAGTTCAGTGTCAAATCGTAAAATGTCACTTTCAGGCCATTAACGGATCGTAAGAAAACACTATTTCGTGTAAGGTAAAAAATTTGATTTTAATATATGTACTTAGCTGCTTTTTTCATGGGGCGTGAAAAAGGTGGTGAAACTTAAAAAACAATTTCATTCACGTTTAAAATACAACATTTATTTTATCTTCTGCGAATTTCTTCAAATGTTGCTATTTCCAACAATATTAACTTTATTTGAAAACAATTTATTATAATGAAGATATTTATATTTGCATTTTTATGCATATAAATATAAAATCAAACATCTATTACGAAATGTTCATTGACTGAGTAGTTATTTCCTATGACTAATTGCCAAGTGTGAACATCTGAATTGAGAAAACATTCTTATTCTCTTCTTGGAATTATTACTCAGTCCCTACAGAATAATATTAAGTGAATGCACTAGTGCATTTGGCTGGAATCGCTTTGTACACGTGCTGTTGATGATTTTTAAAATGTAACTTTGCATACGAAAGAGTTAGTATGGATATGCTTTATTGTATTAATTTTGGTAACATTATACTTACCTCTGCATCTCAAATTGTTATAATTTTCAAAGTCAAAAATGTGAGTGGAATGTGCATACTTATATGGAAATATTTAAATCAAAAGGTGATGGAATACTACGTCGTAAACAAACAGTAAGATTTACTTTTGTGATGGTAGAGTCGAGATAGTATTATTTCAACATTTGGTACACGTATTATAATAATTTCAGTATGCCTTTTTCCCTTCCAACATCTTCAGCAAACTTTTACTTGAATCATTGCATACTAACTTCATGCATAACTCTTTTTGTTCCTTTTGTCATAAAGAATTCGGGAGTATCCATATAAATCTACAGTCCACGTAGACGCCCGTGCCTTGCGGGCCATGTGGCTCGCATCCTGCCCGCACCTTCAGGTTACGGGTGACGATGCACCACGTGTTTTTTATGTCAGCCTGGTACTGAATATTGGATACATGTTATTAAATTCATGAAAATATGTATATTAAGACAAATAAAATCATGTTTTACTGCATTAGATTGTATGTATCGTATTAGATAAGAAAAATAAAATAATATATACTTAAACAAGTGATGATCACTGCAACAGAGAAAACTATATCATCCATTAGCTTTCTTCATTTTTAATGGATAGCTGGCAAAACAGTAAACACAGTAGAGATTTATTTATTCAAATATTTATTATCTTTAATTCATATTTATTAAATCTCTATTGACATTCAGAGCTTTACTCAAATTAATATTTCGCTTTGCTGGTAGATTAATGAATCGCAATAATTAAAAATTTCATATCCGAAAAAGCCGTATTTTTTGTATGTTTGCATTTCAAACAGGTACACATGCAATACTTACATATTGGCTTCACCCCCATGTTTACATTATCCCCAGCTGCATGGCAAAATTAAACTCGCCTTGCAAATCTGCTCTTTTGCACTTTTAATAGCTTCCCTTGTGTTTTATGGTCACCATTGGATTTTACGATAAACATTTGTGAAGGGATTATTAACAATGTTTATGTATAAAGTTTTATGGAGCCAATCATACAGCTGTATAGATTTAGAATTATGCATACCTTTGATAATTATATTGTATGTGAAATAAATTCTTTCAGGGTTATAATTTGGTTTTTATTAGGTAATATGATGGAATTAATCTAAACTTAAAAAATCTATAACTAATAACTATAGATATTGTAATTAAATTATAATTATGCTGAATAATTTAGTTCTTCCTACTTGATTCTTAATATTCTAACATAAATTAAATCAAAATACATTGTAGTTATTGAAATAAACATAAATATTATCCTAATTAGTACACTGCTGAAAAAAGTTCCTACACTTATTTATTTATCTTCTTCTATCACATTATGTCATTATGTTCTTTGGCCAATAACATTTCATATCTAAAAAATGTTCAAGGTATTCTTTGTGTTACTATTCTTCACTATCTGAGCTTCATTATAAGTCTGCAGTATGTTTCAAGGTGCATATCCGCATGACGCATTTTGACCTTGCGTCACGAGCGCCGAGCGGCCACCCTCAGGGGGTTTACAAGACCTAAGAATTTTCTAATAAGCACGAATTATGTATTTCACTGTAAATATGGTTAGTTTTATTACGGTTTATGTCAGTTTTTGTTCACTTAAATATTGAACATGGATTATTATTAAATCTATTGTCATTGTTTGAAGGAATGAAGGATCGAATTTATTTGGAAAAAAATAAAAAATGTTTTGGAATTTTTAATTTACGTAATAAAATATTGTGAAATTTAACAGAGATAATAACATTTTGTTGTTTATTTAATTTATTGGATGGTTTAATCTTGTATAAATTAAGATAACGTCTGCGAAGTGATAAAAAATTCATACTAATAAAAAGTACTTTTAAAATTTTTATTTGATACAACTAAGTTTTCTTGCAGACCGTAAGCTTTCGGAATCCGTTCATGCATCGTGTTACACGCAACTTTACACATTAAATGTTAATTAATTTTAAAATACCTTTTTAACTTTAACCTATATTCCTTTGTTCTATTTATATAAATCTTGCGTTGTTGACGTGAATTATAGTATAATTGTTTGTTGTTTTTATGAATACAACGCGCTATTAATATCATGCGATAAAAAATATATTTCAGAAAACTTAAAATTACAATGTATTTTAACTATTTTTTTAAATCACAAAGAAAGCTTTAGAAATTAGACAATAACAAAGTCCATACATTGAATATATTTACATTTATTGTCAATTCTACTAGGTCATATTTTAAATCGACATCAAGGTATTTAAAAAATATT
>CAJQZN010015206.1:0-15620 GCA_907164685.1 Colias eurytheme | reverse complement strand
CCATGATCAAGCCAAAAGAATCGAAATTCGATTGTTCCGTCAAGTATAACTATCATGCCAAATAATGCCAATCCACTCCCACACATGGTCAGTTCTAACTGATCCAATCGGTAGCGTCATGCCGAATGGACGATAGGAAGTATGGTGTATGGCCAGCATAAGACTTCGGTTTGATCAAAGTTGCATACAAAAATTTAAGGGAATAGTGTTTAGCCAGTCGTAATTTTAAAGAAAAAGTCTTTAGAATATAGTAATATACATTTTATAAATTATGCATAATTGAGTGAAATTTCGAAAGATTCATCATGAAACTACACTTGAAAATTTCCAAATCGCTCAATTACATAGATAGTAGATCTGTAACGAATTAAGATATGATATGGTACAAGGCAATATAAATGTTGCGGTTTCCAACCTCAAGGTGCCAGATAGAGCTCGAAGGTCTACCATACCACAAGACCATAAATTATCCATTAAGCGAAGCATTATTTAAATACCTTTTCTAAGCAAAGAAACTATTATTTGCCATGATTGTTTATTTTGATAATAGTTAAACTAGTTTTTCTATTGATAAAGAGAAGCACTTTTTCAATAAATGAATATATTTTTAAAGATGTAACCATTCATATTTCATACTACATTTATTATATCAAAAATGATTAAGTGAAGGACCCCAAAAGAAATAACCACATATCTAAGTGAAAACGCGTACAGAATGCGAATTGATAAAAGCAGTGGAATTTCCCAACCATTTCAGAGAAATAAAACGTATTTCAACTTCAAGTCTAGTTTTAGGAAATTTCTGGATAGTTTTAATACGCTATCATATATCAACTTTCTACCTATTATTGTTTAAAGGTAAAATAAAAGTGAACTAACATCTATATAGTCTTTGCTAGGTACATAGTACTCATATACCTAATATAAAACACGTGAGCAATTAAGTTAATTTTCTCATGATTTATTGAAACTAGTACAGTGCTTGTTATAATTAACCTATCGAAGGAAATAACAGACCACAGGACAGACGGACGGAAAACATGGAAAAGTGCTAAATAATAAAGCGTCACTAACTGCGAATTCAGATGTAACTAGGCATTTAATGAATTTAATTCATAATTTAAAATAATTATTATTGACTGGATTTACCCACAAGATGATAATGCGCTGTAACAGGACATGATGTCACCTTCGTCATGAAAATTGTCGTTCATATCAAATACCGAATCAATGACATTCCTACAGGATGAGATATCCAAATATGGTCTAAATAATTATATTTGTAGCATTCATTTTCATTCTAAAGTAAAATATTTATTTTATTGTTATAATATCAACTTAATCCAGTTCATCAAATTGATTGATGTTTTAGCGATGAGTTCGTTTATTCCTGTTATTCTTTTTATATGCTTTCCTTGTAGGCATAACTTTGGGATATCCCAAATTCCATATGCTGCTATTTCCCCACTTAATTTCCGCTAAAACTTTTGGGGATTCACAATTAATTAGCCACATGCATTCTTAGAAATTATTTTCTATTGAAAATAAAGTGTATTATGTATTTTATGTTACGTCGTTGTTGTCTATTCGTTTAAAAAAGATTTATAAAAAATCATTACACATTTTAAGTAATTTTTTCCCCTCTGCTGCTCCTGTAAAACCTACTGTGTTGCAATTATCAAAGCTATAAAACTTATTCGAAAAACTGAAAATAGATTCATGCTCAAAAATGGCTCATGTTGCAGCGTATTTCCAAACTATACATAGCCAGAACGCAACCATAGGAAACTGCTCGTGTATACTTTGTAATGCTGTTTTTAAGTTTGTTATTACAATATATACACGAATTTTGCGTACTGATCGTGTATACTTTGTAAAGAGGATGCTTGCTTCTTCGTTCCAAACTATATACGATCAGTACGCAAAATATGTATAACTAAATATAGCTAAAACCACTTACGCTTGAGCGAAATAATAAATATATAGGCAATCAAAGACTTGTACAGCTATATCTATCTACTTTTATTCTTCTTGATTGATTCAGTAAAATATGGAATAAAAATATTATTAGGTAAGCTTAGAAAAATAAATAGGTAACAGATATAAGGGTTACCTATGGGTTAGGTTAGGTTCGTGTTTTTTTTAACTACACAAAAATAGGAGCCCCGCGAAGAGGGGCTCCGTCGCCTCGCAACCGTCTTCTTCTGGACTTATTAGATTCTTACATTTTAGCACTATTGTCAATTATAAGTCGTGCAGTATAGTCGGGAACGAAGACACAAGCATCCTCGATACAAAAAATATACGATCAGTACGCAACATTATATACACAATACACATGCATTTTAATAATAGATTTCAAAACAGCAATACAATAATATAAACGCGAGCAATGGAGAGACGCCGCGCTTACTCCGAAACATACACGATTAGTCCGCATGCGTACTGGCGCTGTATGTTTTGGAGCGCTATTCTTACTTACTTCACTACAAAGTATACGCGAGTATTTGCAAGTATTTGCGTACTGCTGTTGTATAGATTGGAAGAACTTTGAAAAAAAGTTATTTCCAAACTATACGTGATTAGTTTCACACCGTTGCGTACTGGCCTTGTATAGTTTGGAAAGACGCCATGTTGCATTAATAGACATGATTATATGTTTATCTCATTGTTAGAGTCGCTAATGACTGAATCATTGTTTAATGACTGTTAATTGTGCTCATAAATCTGGAAACAGACTTGACTCAGCGGTTGAAGGCACTGTTATCTATAGGTCGTCACTTTGATACCGGGAAAAAGTGTTATTTCTTATAATTGTATGATGTAGTCATCATGAGCGAACTGACCACAGTTCGCTTATGATGACTACACCAGTATTGAAATTACGAATGTGTGATAGGTTTTTATAGGGTTCTGTTCTTGATATACCAGATAAACATATTGTAAGCCTTAGAGCGTAGACGCACTATGCGGGTAGCCGCATTGCGGGTAGCCGTCCGGCTGACCGCAATCACAATAGGCTATTTGACAAGGTTTTGAAAACTGTCTCAAATTATTAAGATACGTTTATAGAGCACACAAAATACATGTTTCTTAATTTTTTGTAGTTATTCATTGAGAAAATGGAAAATAAAAACATGATATTCAAATACGCCGCCAAAACACAATTTTGAAGAATATGGCGTCTCGCGACCATGGTGACGTCACAGCGGCGTAAACATCAACTTGCTCCTAGCACTTATTGTTCGTTTTTGTTTTAATTATAGTATAATTAAGTTAATCTGTTTAAAAACCAGAAAATGAGTTCTTATAGGTGGTGTGTAGTTCCTGGATGCAGAAATACAACTATTAAAACCCCTGACAAACTATTTATATGTGCTCCAAAAGATATAAAAATGCGTAGAAAGTGGTTGCAGTTAGCTCGCAGAAATCCAAGTGATATTAGATATATCAATTAAAACAGTTATATTTTTTTGTGAAGACCACTTCGATGTAAGTATGGTGTTGAATACCTAGTAGGCAGTTTATTTTATTTGAAATACATAGTATAATTAATCGTCTCATTACTTACCTGCTTGAGGTTAGATAATGATATATATAAATTGATGATGACGTGTTTGTATTGATATTGAAAATAATCAATACAAACACGTCAATCCTATAGACTGGATGGCTGAAATGAAAAATAAAGGACTTAATCTAAAAAATGTATAGGTACTTCATAATTATTGTGCTATTGTGATTCATGTTTGTAAGTAGGTACAATTAACTAAAAAGGTAATGAATGACGATTGAAATATTAACTTACATAGCTGTTTTCACATTTCTCAATTGAGGAGCGTAAAAATCTTGGTTGTTTTTAAAGAACATGCCAACCATCATAGCACAGTATTACAATATTATTTCCTAATCATAGCGTCCACTTTAGGTAGATTTCTACTGTCTGCTTTTTCGAAATTAGGTTCCATGACAAACAAAAATAACACATAAAGAACAAAACTGATTACAGACACCTTGAATCACAAGAAATAAGTTATACAAGAAACAAAACCAAAAGCGAAATTCAGCAACGACGTGAGTAAACGTTGGGATCACTTGTTATTTACGCCGCTGTGACGTCATGGCAGATGCAGCCAATCATGGATGTTTTCGGTCACGTGGTCATTTAAAAAAATATGATGTTTTTTCTCGACGATTTATAAATAAATCAGTTATTATTTATATCATTTATTAATTTAAATCGCTTCAAAAACCTTATATATATATGGATTACACAAAAAAGTAATTTATTTTTTATACTGTCAAATAGCCTATTATGTACGTAATATTCATTTCTATGCGCACTGCGATGCGGCTGCTCAGACCGCACAGTGCGCATAGAAATGAATATTACGTACATAATTGTGATTGCGGTCAGCCGGACGGCTACCCGCAATGCGGCTACCCGCATAGTGCGTATACGCTCTTAGGGCCGATTTTTTAATGCTTGTCTAAGTGCAGGTCCACACTGCGAGCCTAGCGCGGTTGCGACGGCGGGCGCGAAATATCAAACGTATGAAACGCGCCATTGCGTCCACATTGAAATGACTATGGCGGAAGCCTAGTGCGATGGTAATGAGCGAGCCAGCGCGCGTAGTTTTCAAACTCTCCTATCCGCGCGTTCTGGCCACACTACGGGCCTAGTCAGCAAGCGACCCAATGCGCGGACGGCGGGGGTATCAAACCAGTTCGGTCTTGTCGCTCGACTTCTTATATTATATCCTTTATTGTTTTTCGTAAAATAGCGGTAAATACTTAATTGTTGAAGTGAAACTTCTTTATTTATAAGTGCGATTCAATCTAAAACACTTATATATACCACAGTAATTTTGTAGGGTATAATCTCAATTCTTCATATAAGATTCACCCGTTATTCCTCTGTTTTATTTATTTCGTGTACAACTTCTATAATGATCTCATCTCAAAATCGGACTGTCCAGTAAAAATAGCAAATCGTCCAATGTTTGCAACACCCGAAAAACGTCGAACCGCTACTTGAGCTCGCGCGTCGGTGTGGCCACCGCGAGCGCCCGCTCGTCGCGCCCGCCTAGGCCGCCGCCACCGCGCATTCAGTGTGGACGCACACTAAAACTTATCCGTCCAATAAAGTATTACACGATAATATTAAAATGTCACGTAAACTGTCAAATACGGGCAATTAGAGTTTTTAAAATGGAAGTTTTATACTTACATTATTCGATGAATAAGTTTTATCCAAGCATTGAAAAATCGGCCCTTACATACTTTAAATTACTTCGATTGTTATTCTACGAATATTATTTGAGGTGCTGCAGGTGCTACGAAAACGTGATCATGTATAAGATTTTACTGTCATGAATAAGAAAAGCCATTGAATATCTAATCATCATCTGACTGAAACCGTTTTCAAAGTTTACTCAATATCACTCAATAACTTCAATAGTCAATCTAGACAATAGGGTTAATGCTTCGACCCTTCACCTTCAAATCTAAAAGCATATCAGACAGTTTCCCGCATAATACTGTGATAATATTCCAATTTCCAAAGTACGAACATTCAGGTCATTGCAGATAGCTATCAATTCGCTACGAAGTCTCGAGTACGAGACATTTCTCAAACAGGCCTACAAACCCACTTGGGTGAACTCATGACTCTGTTATCAGTGCTAACAATAAACAGTTACTGATTTCAATATGTGTTCTCGGAACAATTTGATTGTAAAGTGTAATTTAATATGTGTCGTATGCTAACTTTAACCTGCGGGTCTACTAGCGTGCTTCGTGCATGAAAAGCTTCATTGGCTCTTGCACATTATTTAATATGACTTACAGGGAATGTAGATTATATTAAAAAAAAAAAAAAAAAACAATAACACTGTGGTTCAACTAGGCGTTTGTAACACAATATTACAGACACAATAATACCATAGTATAAAGGGATATAATACGTAACACATGTCTTAACACGGGCTGAATGTACCTACAAATAATACACTGAAACATCCTTAATAACATTTTAACAAGTTTGTTTCTCCAAATCCGCAATGCATAATGTATTACATGGAAGTGAAAGCTTAAGATATGTAATAAACGCAGCTGACCCCGATATCCAGCCATCTGTAGTCTTACGCAATCCGACACATGGTCTACCCAGCACCCGCTGGCTAAATAATGCAAACGAATTTGCGATTTATGACAATGCATCATAGACTATAATTAAGTGCAAGTTTTGTAGACATTTACTTGTGTGGATGGTGTATAACCTAATTTGTTGGTTATCTGCGCACTGTTTGTCTAGTTCCGAAAACAAAAGTCATTAACTAACTCTTGTTCTCGTAGTATCATTTCTGAGCTTTTGTCAATACATATTAATAAAAATAAAGCGAAAGAAATGGCAACTCCGGTATAATTTTACACTATGCTCTTATTATAAACTAGCCCTTCGCTCCGACTACGTCCGGGTTATAAATAAAAATTAAAAATATAATGTCGGAAAACACCGATCGGATTTGTACGAAATTTAGCATACAAATACTTATAACCTCGATTAGCACATACATTACACAATATAAACGACATATTGTTTTCTTGGCACATCATACTTATAAATACTTAAGTAAATAGAGACATTCAATCGTGTATGCAAGGTGTGGCTACATTATCTACAGTACAGCATACAAGATTGTTAGCGTCTCTTTATCAGTGTTGTAATGACTGCATTGTAAATATTGCATGTTTAATGAGCTGCCATGTACAATAACTTCATACTACTTACACTATGTAAATTTTAAAGGGCTAAATTTACCTTCATCTTCGCCCTTTACCTATTATTATATTATTTCGTTGTTCATCTGGATATAGCTATTCGTAGATATTTTCGTGTAGTTGCGTGACGTCATCGGCACAGCGTCGTGAAAATTTTTTTTAAAGTCAACAATGAATATGGAAAAGTACTCAAGATGATGATAAGAAGTAACGGAATTTAAATCGTGGCGATACAAAAAAGGCCTATGCCTGTAAACTGGGCCTCTATTTCTTAATTATTTGCCAAACTGTATCTTAGGCAATGTAAACCTCCGTACATAATATGTACAATGTTTTAATTATAGTAGTTAGTAGTTTACTTAATTAATTACGTAAAACCCAAAACAATATCTTGTTAATGATGTCGATGACATAAGCCTCACTACACGCGGGATGGGGTCAAGATATTTCTGGCGTGTTTGTAGTACAGCCGCCAATTCTAACGTAAATGTTTAAACAGTATAGTATGCACAATAAATTGGTATTTCAACAACATTACACACGATTTATCGACCAGAATAAGTAAAACATTAAAAGTTCTTCGCTCCCAAGTAACGTTTAAATACAAGAGTTCTGATCGCAACAAAACGTATATTTTTCTGTTTTGAAAGTAGCATAAGGGCTGATTTTTTCATCCTTTTATTCGACCAATAAAGTATGTATTTAATATTTGATAATAATATAACACCATCTTTAAAATGTCTAAAGCTGAGCAACTATTACTCACTATAATTTTTAGTTTGAACCTAGGATTGTAGGATTGAAATGTAGCCCTTCATAATATAACGTCATACGGTCATACCATGCCATTGAAACTTCCGCACCAGCGGTTACGATGATTGCAAAAACAACAAAGCGTAACGTAAGAAATTAATTAATTTATTTGACAGACAAATCTCTCAAATTAAATAAGACAATGGAAAACGACAAAATATTGTATAGTTATTATGTTTGCTGTGAATAACCATTGTATATTAACTTTAACGAAAATCCAAGGATGAGGTTATCTATTCTGTTTGACATATTTTTTTCTAAAAGCGATGATCATTGATTAATGTTTATACATAATGCCACAGAATACATAATAGTAGCTAAACGTTAATAATGCTCAAACACTGCACGAATTGATTCGATTTGAGCTCAATTTATAATTATAATCACTCTTGCCAGCTCTATCCAAACACTACGCTTAGTCATCCATAGCTGTACTCGTTTCAATTTATCACTAAAGTTAATTGCTCGGTAATGAGCACTAATAGTACCTGCTCGGTACACGTAATCTAAATATCCGGCCTCCTGAAATTGCTTTTAAAATAACAAAAAATACGTACCTACCTAAGTAATGTTGTTAGTATTTTTCCTTTACATATTTAGTTCTTGATAAATTTTAATGTTTTAAATTTCAATTTGTCAAAAACGTTTTGTATTTTCATTTGTATCCCAGAAGGGGATATATTTTCAAATTAGTGATTAATAAATAAATGTAACGCATCTGTGCTAAAGCTTTTATACTATGTATTTGTTCTTAGTTTTGTAACGTACTGTTTTATTATAAAAACCTTTTTTACAACATTTTTAAGCCGAATCATACAAAACACTAATAATTTAATTCGGCCAATTCTATTCAATAATATTTATTTAGAAGTCACGTGGTTTGTGCATTAGTTCGTCTAGAAATAATTCCGATTGAATCTAATGGGGCGGCACTTGACACAAAAAGGCGATAGTAAAAACGTGTTCAATGCCATCTTTTTTTAACTTTTTTATGTTTTAACGTTGCTCTACGCCTTGTTCTTTTGTTCCTTATTCCCGAAGAAAAACATTCCGGTATGATTTCATCATTATTAATCTCTGAGGTTTCTCGGATGCCGGATCCTTATCAAGTTATAAAATATTTACCTTTGTGTTTATGGCTTGTTTGGCGTTGTTATAACTATAAAACTGCGCTATATTTATAGATAGGTCTATGTTCATTTTATAGAAACTGGTTGCTATGTTCGTTTTAGAGGTTGGTATTGCAACTTAGAAATCGACAACTAAACATGATTTTGTTTTAGTTTGTAACTATTTTTTTATCTAAGATGCATAAAATCTTAATATATATAAATCTCGTGTCACAATGTTTGTCCTCAATGGACTCCTAAACCACTTCACCGATTATAATAAAATTCGCACACCATGTGCAGTTCGATCCAACTTGAGAGATAGGATAGTTTAAACATGTAGGTAGTAGGTACCACGGGCGAAGCCGGGGCGGACCGGCGGGGCTAGTATTTCTATAGATTTTCATTTCGTCTGATGCAATCTACGTCTATTGAGAAATTGAAATGGAAATTTTTGATTTCTGGCATTAAATTACTTAAGCTATCAATTGAACTACGATACTAATTGGTTAATCCCTTAATTTAATCAATTCATCATGTCGTTGAAAAATGTAGTTACAATACTCTTTCAAATAAATTTTCCTTTACTTAATTACTCCTATTAATCAGTTATCAAGCAAAATATTTCATATTTTAACTCATTTCCGTCTTTCCACAGATCTTCGGCATAGCCATAATCGGTATCGGAGTAGCAGTACTCCTCAACTGGGCACCCATCAAGGATGAGCTGCAGGGCCACCTCACCGTCGCACCCTGGGTGTTCATCATCATTGGAGCCATCATGTTCGTGATCGCCTTCTTTGGATGCTGCGGAGCGATTCGCGAGAGCCACTGCATGGTTGTTACGGTATGTGTTCTATTTATTCATTCAATTACACTCCTTCCAGAAGAACTTTTGAATGTTCATAATATAATAAATATTTACTTTTACCACCGCTTCAAATATATAAAAACGGAAGTTAGCTTTTTCAATAAAATTAAGGCCAGTTTCACAGTATTTCTGGAATTTGGATATAGATGTTCTGTTTAGCTCAACTCTTAGTTAAAAATGACAATCTATGTAAATATGGTATCAGATATTATTAGGAAGTACTTGGCACTAAGATCTTTGTGATTGGAAATTTTCCTTGATTTTTGTATGAATGAATGAAAATAAGAGTGCATACGACGCCAGCTAAATCCAATAATAAATAACGAGCATCTTGTTTCAGTGTACCTAATTATTTCTTAGTTTACGATAAACAAAGTTTTTATGAATGCATTCATTTATCATTTGCTTGATATTTTTATAACACAGTCCATTATACGGAGTTGATTGTAAAATATAGCACGATTTCTTTTATACAGTGGAAACGTAAGTTTCTCTCGATTAAAAAAGAAGGGCAAAGGTGTCGTAAGGAAACACCCAGAAGGGCCAATTAGTGTCGGATATCTTAGATGTAGAAAAGGAAAAGGTTCGGATTAGGATTATCTCCATTCCTTATGAACTTACAGGATATATAATGTACAGGATACTTTAATTTATTGTTATCCTGATCAGTTTAAACCAGACAGGGTGTGTCTTGTTACCATATCGACGGACCACACCCTTTATTGTTTTTTATAATTGCGTATTTTTATACAATAAATAATATTGCGTGCTGTTAATTTTGTAATGATGTTTTGAAGGTGAAGTAGTTGTAATTATTATAACAATCTTTTATTAGATTGCCATCATTGCTTTGGGATTAGTTGAAGATGTTCGTTTTTTTACTATAAATATTGGTGGTTTAAATTCCTCTGCGTGTGTATATGTGAGTAAGAATGTATAATATTCTCAACAATGATCGTAATATATTGTAAAAAGTATAAATATACTGGAAAATCGTCACATTTATATATAACTTGTATAAATGTGACGATTTTCCAGTTTGTTTATTTTTATTCTACATCTTATATTTCAAGTAATCTTTAGCAAATGTCCTTGAATATTCCGAGAAAACATTTTGCAACATGCGAATCTATTATTTCGATGTTATTTCTTGAACACGCGATACCTTATATTGAAAAGGACTGTTACGTAATATTTAGTCATTTACTGGTAGTAGCAATAATATACTGTTAAGTATAAATAATTACATTTTTTGATGATAAAATTATAATGTTTCAGAATCATATAAAAATAAAAATAAAAATGTAAATAAAAATCGTAGAGGCGGCTTTACTAAACATTTTTAAATGAATAATTGTACTATTTTGAGTTTCTCTTAATGTTTCCTGCAATAAGACCATTAACTTTGTTTATTGTACAGCCCATATTATCATTTCTCTAAAGGCGATAAGTCAAATATGTAATTTCTTCAGTCTTCCATTTCTCGCTTGAACGTAGACACGTTAATAATAATGTATGTCACTTAAATTTAACGCACTCGTAGAACATCGCAAACTGTATGCGAAAGAATTCCCGAACAGAATGTGTTTACAGCGGTGTCGGTAAAATCCAATTGTTAGTCAAACAAAGCATTATCACCGCTTCGAAAGCGACTTTCGTTCCACTTATATATGCCACTTGTTTGTCAATCTTTGCCTCACAAAATTGTGTAAATAATAAGTGCCTCGATATTTTACAAGTTACGAATACAAGGTTATCGGCTGTTCAAACTGATAAAAACGGTTTTGATGATAAAGTAATTATTTAAATAATTAAAAATTAATTTGGAGTATGTATTTATAAACATAAATCACTGCAGGTAAGTATCTTAATTTTTTATGAAAATAGCCCATATTATTATGCCATGGGTTTCTGGTCTCGGCTGTCCCACTGATGGGCAAAAGTTTCTATTGTGTGTTGGGGTCCACTAATTATAACTTTTCTAAAAAAAAAATATATTTAATAACTTGAACACCAATGCAGTTGTTTCAAATGCAATATGCTTTGAAACTAGAAATAAAACAGACATATAAATCAACGTATTAAGAATGAATAATACTTTATATTCTTTGCTATAGTCACGTGGAAGAATAATATTATATTAGTAAAGTATGAAGCAGATTCTAATAATTTATATGCTCCCAATGTAAATACTAAAGAGTCGGTTCCTGTATTTTAACGTGACCCGCTTACAAAGCGCGATGAAGACAAGTTCATATACTTATTATATTTAAATGATATTGATTTTTATAAAGCATCCAATTAGGACTAAAAATATTGTAACTTATAAATGTAAAGGTAAATGTAGAATAAAAAGTTACTATAGTTTTGCTGACTTTATTAATTAAACCTAGAGTTCTGAGTTACAATAGAGAATGATACCAAAAATAAATAAATAACTCAATAAAATTGACTTTAAAATATTTTGCGAGAATTTTGTAGTTTTATAAATTCAACAATGAACACAATAAATTCAAAACTCTCATTTCCACTGTTTGGTTCCAACGGAACAAAAGAGCAGATTTATTGACCCCTAAAGCTGGACACAATGGATGAAGTTGTACGGATGCCTGAACTTGATATCTGTCTTTTGTACAAAATTATAGAGCGTTTATAAACATTATCCAAAATCCTAGATGAATGGTAAATATTATGATTGTAAAAAAATTAACAACCCAGAAACAGACTGTTGAACATTTTAGTAATTATTAATGGTTTTTGAATGTCACTTTATTGTCTTCAAAGAAAGTGGTAAGAGGGACTTTGCATGAAAGGAATCGTAATAAAGACGTGTTAAAATACAATTCCTACTAATGCTCTTTACAAAAAATTGTACTTATACCTCTAAAAATTTAACACAAAATTCTTTACCAAACACCAAACTAACCATATAAATTACCATTCCAGTACGCAATCTTCCTGCTAGTCGTGATCATAATGCAAGTGGTGCTCGGAGTCCTCATGTTCACGTTCGCGCAGACTATCAAGGAGGGCCTGGTCAAGACAGTGAACACCGTGTTCGACAAGCGAGCCACCGACCCGGCAGCCAACGCCGTTTTTGACAACATTCAGACTCAGGTAAGATAGAGTTACCAACATTCCAATACATACTAATCATAATTTGAGTTTTTCAGGTTCATTAACTTTCCTAATAATATTCATCAACATATCCTACGAATATATATAACATCGTTAAAATTGAAATTCCATGTGGTTTGGTTAAAGGAAATGATGTAATAAACAATAGCTGACCTTCCTCGAATTCATTGTCGAGTTTTATCAGGAGGATAAAACAAGTATTATATTCAATGTGTTAATATACCCACATCGTCGTCAATGGCGTAACTGAATAACAAATATCCTTACTTTCACATACATAATATTGGTAAGGCAGACCTGTAGCGAAGGCTTTCACTTTTTATTTCTTCGAAATGGTTTCGTAATGAAATCGAAACTTTTTCAGAGACTTCTCTGAAAAACTTTCCATCCTTACAATTTTCCCTGTTAGCTTGTACCTTGAACTCTATTACCCCAATGATGTTATATTTAAACAGGGTAGGTGTTGCTAAATTTGTTTTGTGAACAACCCTCGTAACGTATAAAAATCAATATGTAAAACACGTGTAAAAACTGCCCTGAGGCGTTGCTAAGGCAACTGGCCACCTTAATTTAAGTCTCCTTTTATATGATATATCATATAATACAAAACGTCGAATGATGAGGAGGAAGTCAATCTAAAATTACCTTTACATTTATGTCTATTCTCAGTATAGTGATTTACGTTGTTAGTGGTTTGGGTGACCACTAAACCAAAGTTAAACTGTGTATGATAAATCATCATCATAATCAGCCAGTTTATTTCCACCGCAGTCACAACTTTTGTATATTGCCCTTTACTGATGCTTAGCAAGTTGAATGAATATATCGAGGAGTTACCGTCAACTTGTTGCAGGCAACTGCGTGTTTCATGCATGTTGAAATGTTCTCGCCTCAGGAACGTTGACATTAAAGGTCCCAAAGGATCAAATGTGATTACCAGGTTTAAGGATATCATAAATCGTGACAATTATTAATATCCCTAAAACATCCAATTCATATAATTCCAGTTGGAATGCTGTGGCAAGTACAGCGCAGCTGACTACGGACTCGTCCTCCCGAACTCCTGCTGCTCCCGTCTCAGCGTGATCGGCAAGGCTCTCCGCGACACTTGTACCGTCGCAGACGCTAATACTACGGGCTGCGGGCCTAGGGTCGCGGATTTGTATGAGAAGTGGAACAAGACGATCGCTGGAATGGCTATAGGGGTGGCTTGTATTGAGGTAAGATTGTTAGAGTAAGGAGGCGCATTGAAAAAAAAATATTTGGAAGACATCCAGTATTCAATATTGTTGGTGTGTATGCTGGTATAAGTTTGTAGGGAATCTAATTATCCAAATAGAATGTTATTGTCATAGGATTGGTGAAGCTCCCAATTTTTTTCAATAAACTAACTTTAATGTTATCAGTAACAAACAAAAAATAAAAAAAATTGGTTGTCTGTAAAACTGACGATAGTTGAACGTGACAACGTCCGTTTTTGCTTCTTTGTCGCTCGTTCCTCGCTCTCGCTCGCACTTCAAGCCTTACATGGAACGCCTCAGAGCGCGAGCTAACGCCGCATGAATCATGTTTTTTCGTGTGTGCAGCCGGCTGTATCGAATTATAATAAGGCGTAGTCACGTCAAAAATCTAAAGGTTATTAATTATTTGGTTTGTTATTTTTTATATATTAATATAAATTTGTGATTCCAGGTGGTCGGAGCACTATTCGCGCTGTGCCTCGCGAACTCCATCCGGAACATGGATAGAAGGTCTCTAGGCTACTAATATTTAGTACATTAGAACTGGTACCTACACTTATATGGTTTTTTTTTAATTTTTACCTAATTCTCAGCTGACTGTGGTCACTGCATGACTCTGGATAAACTTCATTTGCTGTTAATTAAAGGAGAAAGAAGTTTATTTAAAAAAATGTTTTTTTTTTTGAGTTTTATATTTTTTGCAAATGGAGTTTAATGAAAACTGATTTTAAGAAAACTGCTTGTTTTGTTAAATATAATAAAAATTATAATGCTTAGCTTGATTTTGAAAATACATTTGGTAAGTCATTTTTTTCTTAACTTTTTTATTAAATATTGAAAAAATAAACAGTTTTGTTAAACAGTGGGCACACAAATACATGTATGTGGGTTTAATTTTTAAGCTTTGTGAAATATTAAAATTTAAGTGTGGTGTTCAAAGAAAGACAGTTTATATAAAATAGTGAAGCTAAATATGCACAACATAATATAATAACAGAGTTAATTTCGATTTTCTACAGAAAATCTTGAAATGTCAAACTTTTTTAAATACTATTTAAATTCTATTTAAAGTTTTTGGTTAAAGATAAATGCATAAATTATTATTTCTTTTAAATATAATATAGCACAATACAATAAACAAACTACAAGTACAATAATAAACTTTAACTTTTACACTTTGCTTAAAATATTTACTGTCTTTCTTTTTTTATGTGTTCAAGAGCTAAAATAACCATTTCAAAAGTTTACAATTTCAATATTTAGTGTAGTACATATCAAATTAATATAACATTTTCTTTAAATTATCTATATTTTAATAAAGTAAATAACATGTCTCGTCTAGTTACTTATAATGTAAGGGTTATGACAAGCCTACATTACTTATTATGCCCAAGGGGCATTTGGTTATTTTAGCTCCAACAAAACTTTGTAATTAATATGGCTTCAGCTTTACTAACATTTATGTGCGCTATTGAGAGAATGGATCGCTTTGGTTTTATCTCGAACATTCGAGAACATTGTGAATAGCTTTTGTAAACGTTTTAAATTTGATGTTGTAGTGATTTATATAACGATTTTGAGATATTTTAGAATAACAATTCCAGTTAAGATTGTATTTGGCTTAGATTACAAAATAAAAGACAGATGGAGCGTTGCCGAACTAAA